>ML867508.1:7990-21133 GCA_009831015.1 Picea engelmannii
CGGGGTGATCCACTGTTGAGCTGATGAACAGTGTGGTCTAAGGCTGGGAGGTTCGTGGAAGGCCTGCACTTGGTTGGTGAATTCTACAGCTGTTCAAAGATAAGTATCTGAATTATGTTTTTATCACATCTGGCATGACTGTGCTGTTCATGTATCATGTTTTCCGCTGTGTAAATGAGTTACTGTGGAATGTGATGGAATGTTTAATTATAACAGTAACCAGATATGTTTCACTCTGTAATTTAAATGTGTTTAATTGTGTTAAATTCATGCGCTTATAATGTCTATACAAATTATGTAATCATTCATGTGTAGAATGGTAACTGAGAGGTTTGGAAACCTGGGTAGTGTAAAAAGGTACACTACAACATGCAATGCTTGAGAGCATCATGAAGTCCACATAGGTGACTAAGGACCATGACCCATGTACTACCTAGACCATGAAAGAAAGAAAAGATAAAGGAAATGGGTTGCATCCATAGAGGCTCCAAGTCAACAAAAAAATCCAAGGGTCACAGGGACATGAAAAGTAATGTACGAGGTAGGGTTGAGGGTGACATGGAAGTGCCATGTGGTGACAAGTAGGCTCCAAGTGGACACCACTTACATGTAATCACATGACACATGGCATGTGACATCAATAAAGGAATTTGAAAAAAAAACTAGAACCAAAATCTTATGTTGGCCAAATTGTGGCATACGAAATTTGATGGAGGTCAAATTTAAGTGGAAGTCATAGTGTCATCGCCTATAAAAAAGTCCTTCAGGGTAGAATTGTGGATTTTCCCCCAAAATCTTGAAAATTGACAAATTTCAATTAATAGAGGACAAGCCCATACTTACTATCATAAGGAATTCAAGTAGAAAAAGGAAACCCAAATGAGCATTTGGATAGATTCCAAAGGGTTTGGAGTAGAATTGGAAAAAAAGGGAAAAATCCATTATTCCATGACACTTATTGGTAATTTTGGAAACTATAAAATGGAGGAAAGTGACCTGAGATAGTAGTTGTGGAAAAAATTTCCAAGACAACATTTGATATTTTCAATAATTTCGACAACTTTGTCCTAATCAAAATTTTCTAGTTTTCTTCGTTTGAAAGAGAGAATTTCAACTATATTTTATAACACTTAAAAAAGTGCAAAAGTGTAAAGTTGACAATTCCAGTTTAATGCATAAAATGATTGGAACATCAAATCGCCAAGTTGAAGGTTATTGAGTTTTCCACATCATAATTAATATTAGTGCTTGATATTCAAGTTTTTCTAGTCTTCATCAAATTTTCATCTATAGATGGAAAAAGTTGGTCTCCGACCTTGACTACAATAGTTAAAAATTGCAGAAATTTGGGTAGAAATGGTAACTTTGGGTGTTATAACTTTTAGCTCCAAACTTAGAATTGAGCATGAGTATAGACGCTGGGAATCTATTCCATAGGAGACTAGGATTAAATATTTATATCTTGGAGATGTACATCTATTTTTGTTTTCAAGATTTTGGGAATAAAAGAGCTTGTAGTCTCGATTTAACAAAACTTGTTAATATGAATAGTTTCGAAATTGCATAAAAAAATTCTCTACAAAATTTGGGGACAAAATGTATCTAAAATATTTAACTGTATGAACACTTCTGTAGATACAACACTATATCATAGATAGTTATAGGCCAAAATTCAAGATAATTAAATTAATAGAGGCTTGGTCTTGGCTAGGCTAAGAAACTATCATCATGGAGGATCCACAAGACCCTTATTGTAAGGCCTCTGACACCTAGCTCGAGCGTGCACATTTTCTCCCTACCTTAATTGAAGATTGGGCAACATACACATATGTGTGATGTGCTCAAACGACATGCACAGGATGTCTTGGGCACCAATAATCCCCTCAACGAACCTTGACAAGGATGTTGGCACATTGGTGGGTAGGAGCACCTTGGGTGCCCAACACACCAAGGGGACTCACCACGACATCTTGGAAAGACACTTTGACACAAGCGACAAGACAAATGCACTTTGGGACAAGTTGAGGACTTGGGGCATGGAGGATCCATGGCGAATCGACTAGACTTGTTAAGTGAGCGTGTGTTCCCGAGTCATGGGTAGACTAGGAAAGGTGTGGGTACTCAGTGGGGAGACGCACCCATGGAAATATTTGGCGTACAGGCACTCACGATACGATACGATGTGCCCAAAGACACATAGCGTGTGGACTTGGTGGAGCGGTGCATCCAAACGATGTGACTCTCCCAAGTAAGTTACAAGAATGTCATCTATTTGAAGTTGAATCTAAGGTAATGCAGGACAAGGCTCACTTGTTTACCACTAAACCGCAATTCAACTAACAAAAAAATGATAAATTTTATCACTACATTGCTAAATCCTATTTGTCTAAATCCAACTTAACCTCAAATTTATTAAACATTAAGAGGGATCAAATCTCTGAAAATGCAAACATTTTTTATAATGCAAAAAGTTGGAGATTTTACACTTCCAAAACTTTGATCCCTCTCATTACTTAAAAAATCATAGGATATAATGGAATTACATTGATATTATTTCATTTTTAATTCACATCATTACTTTTTATATGTACTTTTATTTATTTATTATTATTGAGATGTTAAGTCAATTTAAATGATATTATTATAAGTCTCTTAGCAATGAGTTTGCTATTGATTTGACATAAATTGCTATTAATTTGACATAAATTTCCATTGACTTAAAAAATTTCAATGGGAAACCTAATGTTCTACATAAAAAATACAATTTTTTATTTTTTAATCTATAAAATAACTTATATTTTTAAACTGTTATTCGTTGAAAAGTTTGAGGCCTTATTGTGGACTTCACGTCCTTCAATAATTTAGATTTGCATATTATTTGCCTACATTTAAACCACTACCTATATAAATACACACCTGAGTTGAAAGCTGCCTATGATTATACCTTCCTATCAACACAGACAGACCGTGAACAAAACTTTGACTCCCTCGTACGATGAGATCCATCCATCCCATTCATCGAAACACATTCATTATTACCAATTGCGCATAGGAGGAACTCAACCATTCACAACAATCCACATGGACCTTGTCTCGATCACCTCGTCAAAGTGGCTTTTCTGCACCTACACGTGTCCATTAAAAAGCTGACTAGGACGACACATTATTGATCCCTTTCCATCATAAATTACCAAGCCTTGGGCCGTCGGATGTTGGAGAAGATGCAACTTCTCTCCACGTGTTTTCTTCTCCGCCGACTCGAAAGGCTGCTTCACCCACTCCAAGGCCAACTGCGTTCCCTATTCCCTGTGTAGATCTCATATCCATCCTTCATGCCACTGAAATATTAACAATGCATGGAATTTAATAGTGAGTATGCTACGGGTTTTATTTTGCAATGGTTGGAAAATAACTAATAAATGAAAAATTATATCTTCGTTTTTTTTTAAATTTATTTAAATTTATATCAATATAATTACACTTACATTAATTTTCTTTTATATAATATATATATAATTTCACAATGTTAGACCATTATGATATAGTCTCTCAATAACATACCATAAAACATATTTTAGTTTAAATTTATATCGTTCTCATTACACTTACCTTAATTTTCTTATATATATAATTTCTCAATGTAAAACCATTTAATATAGGATTTCAATACGTGACACATGGCATAAACCATATTTTAGCAATTGTATTTTGTTAAAATCTTTGTTACCACTTTTGGCCCTTTGTAGCCTCTACTATCTCAGTTTCTTCTCTTTACCATACGCAATGTTGTCTTTGATACTGCTTGCAAATAGAGTTCGCTCCTGCTCTACAAGGGCTATGTGTTGTCTCAGAGACCTCAAATTAAAGTTGCTGGTGCTTTGTCCATCAATGAGTAGAACCCTTTCAGCGGATCATAGAATCTCTCTATCAGTTCAATGATGGTGGGATTACCGCACCCGCTTCCCGCTCCTTCATTTTCAAATTTCAATTTGCGTGACAGGGACTACGCTACCATACAACTCTTCTTATTATTGTTATTGTTATATTTATTTTTATCAATTTATGTTATGTCAGCATTACATTATGCTACATGTCTCCTTATATATATATATATATATATATATATTTAAAATGCACTTCTCGACGCCGCTTATTATAATTTCATTCCATAATAATATTGTTCTCCTTTGTCCTCCTTTAGTAAAACTCAAATCATGCGTTTATGGAAGACACACCAAAAGTTCTGATAACTTTTATTACCATTAATGACCAACCAAACACATCAATGGATAAGTAGGATCTGAAATGTTCCTTGACCATGTATTCTTCCATTAATGAGATTACATTTTTTTATGTTTTAAATTTTTGAATGAAATTGACACACGTATTAATGTGGAATAAAATCTATATGTTATCACAGTAATGCAATGCAATGCAATACATTACATCGATAATGGATATAAGTTAAATAGGGTTAACAAAGCATACAATATATATAATTGATGATTTTAGTATGAGAATAAGGAAGAATGTTGTCATTTTAACTTAGTACTTGTACCTAAAACCAATTCTTTTCAAGGCTTTTAATGCAACATATATATATGGATATTTTTCTACAAGGCTTTTAATGCAAATTATAGATATGGATATTTTTTTTTTTCTCTTCAGAATCATTGTGAAATCCAATTTTTTTAATAATGATTTGTAATACATCAATATAGATCCATCTTCAAGGTTCTAAAAGAAATTAAGGGAGTAAGCTAATTTTGTAGCAAAAATACCTTATTCTTGGTCACAAATTTGATAAGAATTCAATAAAAATGCCATGATCATAATTTCACTATCTTTTTTTTTGTAAGTGAGTGTAAGAAGTTGTATTACTATAAAATAGATTATCATACAAAAAAGGGGGTCCTCCTGGCCTACTTAGTAGGAAACCAGACCAGGGGTTCCCGAGTTGCACTTACTGATATATACGAGGGGTGGGATTGGTCTGCCACCAGGGGAAACCAGGCCAGTCCCACCATAACCAGTTTGAAAAGGGAAAGCAACAAAGACATAAAAAAACACACAGACGTTGAGACAATGCACTAGGCTCGAGAGGCTAGTGGCCGAACTAACCATTCACTCGTCCGGGACAATGATGTGTTTCTTTCCGTCATCCGATGACTCTTGTTGTCCTCCTTCTAGGAGATTGTGCAAGTCTTCCTGATGTGGGCTGGCGCACCGTGTCCATCGGCTAGTGTGATGGACATAGCTTATATAGAGGTGAAATTGAGCTGCCAACCCCTCCATCTTGGATTTCTGATCCTTTTCGACCTCAACTAACAGTTTGGTAATAGTTTCCATACTACTGAGGCGACTCAGGATTTCGTCCAACATTTTCTTGTGATCCGTGTTATCATCCCGTATGGATTCTTCCATTCCAAACTCACTTTGTTGATCATCATCTTAGTTAGCCACACCATCTCCATTGTTTTATGGTAGAGGGTTTCCCTTGGCCGCGTGACCCCGGATCAGTTACCCAGTTTGCTTCCTATGCCAGTGCATCCCAAGCTTTGCCTTTGCGTTTTTCTTTGATTTCCTTTTCCCAGCGGGTGATGGTCGCTTTTCCTTTAGGCGCGACCATAGTTTGGAAGGTGCCCTCCGCATATTTAACCACCTGCTCCATTCTTGACACCCATCGTGGGCTATTCAGAACTTCCTTTCCAAGGGGATTCTTCTTCCTGTGCATTCGCTTCATTCTCACCATCCCACTTGGTCTGTCACAACTCCCTTGCTGGTTACTAAGCCTATACCTCACTTCAAAGGGATTCTTCCTTTCCCTGCCCTTGTTTCTGTGATAGCCCCTGTAGTTCTGCTCCTTTTGTTTTCGGCTATTCTTGTTGTCTTTCCTCTTATTGATCTTCTCCTACTGCGATCTTGTCATTCCAATAATGGATTTGTCCGTAGAGGTGATCCCTCTCGTCCTTTTTCCGGTGGCGGCTCGTATGATCATGATGAATTTCCCTTTATCCCTGTGCGGGTCCCTGCCCCTGCTTGCTTGAGATCCTACTGTGCTACTCTTCGTACCTGTGCTTTGGCCTAGAGGATCGATTATGAGCCATGCCACTCCCTTATGCCTTTCGTCACTTGTTGCATGCGGTTTGCCGTCTGTACTTTCCCACGTGCTTTCCCCACAATTCTTTCTGTCGCAAGGGTCTTGCTGCCGTACCCCTGCCGGTTGTTTATGCTGATCCTCCATGGTCATTGGTGACCGAGTGTTCGACAATGATAGCCTTCTTGGATCCTGCGTGCTTGCCGTCAGGCCTTTCACTTCCCTTCTCGATGTGACCTTCCTTGCTTAACCTGCCTTCACTGTCTTTTGTTGCTAGGTGGATGCAGTCTATTCTGAGTTGTCCATTTGAAAGGCTGATCTAGGTAGTGTCTAGTTCTGAACCTTCCTTTCCAATCCCCTCGTTGGCTAATCTATCCGCTAGGCCATTCGCTGACCTGCGGACCCAGTGCAACTCCACTGTGTTCAGAGTTTTCAGATGCTCCTGGATTTTCTATAGGGAGAGTGCTAGGCGCCAGTGTCTCTGAACCTTACCCACTCTAATACCATTATGGAGTCTCTTCATCGTGTTGATGACAAGGGTGGAGTCGCCTTCCACGATAGTGTTTGAAATCCATTGGCGCCTTAGGATTTCCAGGCCAAGCTCTAGGGCACCAAATTTCATTGCGTTGTTGGTTGAGTTTCCCATGCTCCCAACATACAACCGGATGATGTTACCACCATTGTCTTTGATCACCCCTCCCATCCATGCCACTCCTGGGTTTCCTTTAGCTGCCTCGTCAAAATTTAATTTGAGGGACCCTAACAGGGGGGGGTCTAGCTGCAGTCTCGTAGTTGGAGTTGCAGTTCCTGCCTTACCGTTGTGCTGTTGCGCCTGTCTTTTAAGTGAAAAAAATCCAGGATGCGAGAGTCTTGATCTGTGAGTTGCGTTGTTTCCTTCTTGCAGTTGCAGCTCTGCACCATTTCTCGTATTTGTGAGATAATTGCATCCTTGAGCTTCCCTTCCGGTAGGCTTTCATTCTTGAAGATGCGTCGATTCCTCTCCTTCCATATTGCCCAGATGATCATCCCTGACATTAGATTCCAACAGAGGTTCACCATTTCATTTTCGTTGTAACTCTCATTCCAATTGTTGATGGTTGCATTGATGTTGCCCCAGATTCTATTGGACTGGTGATAGATGCTTGCCACCCAATCCCATAGCTCTGCTATGTAACTGCACTCATCGAGGAGGTGATTGGTTGTTTCCTCCTTAGCTTGACAGAGGTGGCAATGAGAACGGCCTATATAACCCCTTTTCCTGAGGTTTTCCCAGGTTAGAATTTGGTTGTGGAGAACTAACGATTCGAACATTTTGATTTTTGGCCATTGGGGGTTGCTCCAGATCTTCCCCCACTATTGCGCTGGGTCCTCTTGATCCTAGTCCGCAATGTAATACCATGCTTCTTTTAAGTTGAATTCCCCACCATTTTCCTCACCCCACCTTAATTGGTCCTCGTACTCTGAGACTGCAATTTTCCTTTTCCCCAATTCCTCTTCCACCTCTTTCGCTAGAGTTGCGTTACGATCTCTATTTTGTGGATTGAGTTTGTCCCAGGTCCTCCATCTGTCGCTATCATTTCTTGGCTTCTAGTAGTGATGGATTTTTGTTTTGCCTTGCACTGTCATTTCCTGTTTCCTCCATGTCCGGATTTTCCATTCTGGGTTCCTGTTGCCACGCGTCCTCCCAGAATCTGGCAGTTTGACCATTTATGACTTCCCATAAGCTGTGTTTATGAATCCAGTTCTTGTTGCGCCAAGCGAGATTCCAGATCTCTGATCCCTCCCTTGTGCCCATGAGTTGAATTCGGTCTTGATCGTTGATGTTTGGGGCATACTTGGCCTTCCAGAGGTTTTCCCATGGTACTGATTTGTCCTTGACCCATCTCCACTAGAGTTTTTCCCTGTAGGCTTCGTTTGTTACCTGTGGGTCTTGTAACCCCAGACCACCTTTTCCTTTTGGTCTACAAACCTTCTCCCAGGCTACTAGGGTCCATTTATTTTTATTTTTGGCACCTAGCCATAGGAAATCTCTTTGAATGGCTCTTATCCTTTGTAGTATTCCTTTGGGAGCAAGGAACACTAACATCATATACGTCGGAATTGCTTGTAGAACCGCTTTAGTGAGGATAAGCCTCCCTGCCAGGTTGAGAGCTCTGTAAGTCCAATTTTTTACCCTCTCCTGCAGTTTGTTGATCACTCCTTCCCATGTTGCCATTTTGCAAGCTCTGTCTGTCAAGGGAATTCCCAAGTATTTTGTTGGGAGCGTTTTGCGTTCAAACCCCAGAATGTTGGCTAGGTTTCTTTGAATTGCAGGATTAGTGTTAAAGAAATAAATCATGGATTTGGAGTGGTTGATCTCCACCCCTGAGGCTTCCCCAAAGTCTTCTAAGATTCTTTTATAGGTTTTTTCTTCCTTGACCATGGGTGTGCCATGGAGTAGGGTGTCATCTACGAACTATTGGTGTGTGGAGGTTAGACAGTCTTCGAAAGGTTTGAGTCCTTTTAATTCCCCTGCTGCAGTTGCACTTTTTATGCTTTTGCTGAGCCCTTCCATCATCAGAATGAACATGAAGGGGGACATCAGGTCTCCTTGTTTGATGCCTCTCGAAGGACAGAAGGGTTTTTATGGGGCTCCATTAATTAGGAGCTAGCATCTTATCATTGAGACTAGATTGACAATCCAGTTGCTCCAGTGTTGTTCAAACCCAAAGGCTTCCAGCGTTTTGGCCATATAGTGCCAGCTAATCTTGTTGTAATCCTTCGCCATGTCAAGTTGGATTATCATTCCCCCTCTCCTTTGGATTTTTAGCGTGTGTATAAGCTCATGGGCATGGATGATGTTGTCCAGTATTTGTCTTCCTTCTACGAAACTCGTCTGCTCTTGTGAAATCAGTGTGGGTAAGAGAGGTTCCAGTCTATTGGTTATGACTTTGGATATTATCTTGTAAACAACATTGCATAAAGCTATCGACCTGTAGCGATCTGGGGTCCTTGCTTCATTTTATTTTGGGATTAGAGTGATCATTGTGGCATTTAACACTTTCAAGATGGAGGCCGAACGTCTGGAGTCTTCCACCACCCCATAAACGTCATGTTTAACCACTTCCCAGCAGACTTTGAAAAATTCCATCATGAAGCCATCTGGGCCTGGGGCCTTTCCATTAGGCATCTCTTGGACCACTTGGTCGATTTCCTCTTTTGTTATGGGTTTGTTTAGATTGATATTTTGATCCTCTGTGACCAACCTGGGGATGTGTTGGGTTATCCTTTGTATGGCCTCAGTTCTGTCTTGATTGGGTTCCTGGGCTATCCCCCGGAAGTGATTGACCAATGTATTTTCAATTTCCTTGTGGGATTCTCTTTTGATCCCATCCCAGTCCCTAATTTTTAGGATTTTTCTGTGGGTTCTTCTTGCAATGGTGGTTCTATGAAAAAACTTGGTATTCCACTCCCCTTCCTTTAGCCACTTGATTCTGGACTTTTGGTGCCATAGAGTTTCTTCTTGCTGGCATCTTGCTTCTCATTACTGGGTCATTAAGATCTCTTCTCTTTTATGATCCTCTGTGTAACCCTCGTCTATGTAGAGTTCCTGGAGTATCCTCATTCTGTCCTCTCTATTTTTTTTTCTTGGTTTATGTTCCCAAAGATTTCCTTGTTCCACTTCTTGAGTTCATGTTTGATGTACTTGAGTCTCTTATAAAGTTTGAACATCCTTGTCCCTTGATCCGATAATTCCTCCCACCACCATTAGTTGATGTTTTCCTTGAAGGTGGGATGTTTGATCCAAAATTTCTCAAAACTAAAAGGTCTGTTCTTCGGAGTGGTTTGGAAGTTTTCTTCCAATTGGACTGGCCAATGGTTTGAACCCCCCCATGGAAGGATGTTGCAATCTAAAGTTAGTCCCTGCAGAACGATGGATTCCGACACCAGGAATCTATCTAGCCTTGTAGCTACTTGGTAGTGATTACTTCGTTTGTTATTCCAGGTGTACTGGCCATTGCTGGTTCTGATGTCTACCATCTCCATTGTATCAATGAAAGCTGAGAATTCCTCCGCATCTCTATCCAGTCTCCTGGTGCCCCCTTTTTTCTCTGCAAGTGTCGTGATTATGTTGGAGTCCCCTGCCAAGATCCAATGGAGGTTTCGGAATCTGGCCTTTAGATTTTCTAGGTTTGCGGGCATTCTCCTTTTTTCCTCCAACCTCTGGGGACCATACACATTGGTGCATAGAATCACCTCGGTGTTACCTATAATTTGCATGTTAGCCGAGAGTGTGTGTCTCATGTCTTCAGCTGCTAGTAGGTTAAGTGATTGTGGGTTCCATAAGGTGAGTATACCGCCTACCATCTGTTGGCCTTCGACAACCAACATCTTGTACTTGCTCCATTGTTTTTTACTGATTGTTTCCATTCTGTCTACAATGCATTTTGTCTCTTGAATGAAACATAGGTCAGGTTGTTCCTTCCTCAGTATATTTTTAAGGATTCTTTGCTTTCGTGGGCTGTTTAGGCCTCTTATATTCCATGTTATAATCTTCATTTAAACATGTGGGGGGGAGTTGGGAAAGAGCTTTTTGATCTTACCTAAATTTATCAGTAGAGCTCCTAGTTCTTATAGGGTTACGCTGTTTGATTTCCTGCCTTTCTTCCGCCTCGTCTGCTTGGGTGAATGCTATGGGTTTCCCTTGCCTGCTTTGATTCCCAAGTGTCCTATCTCGCCGTGCATACGCTTGATCCCTCTGGATTTTGCTTCCTCCCTTAGAAGGAAAAGGTATTGGATACAATCTAGTTGCTCCATTGGTACATTGTCTACTCCATGCTTTTTCCATTGCTCCAAGATGTTTGGGAGATCTATTCCTTCCCTTTCCACAATGTCTCTGAGATCATGATCTTTCGTGCCTACCTCGCTTGGTGTCATCTCTGAATATTCGTCTATCTCCTGCATTGGGGTGTTGGCTTCTTCGATTCCTCCTTCCATAGGACTTGCACTACCTCCCTGTTCTCTCTTATTGCCTAGAATATCGGTGTTCTCCTGAGTTGCTTGTTCCCTAGCTACTTTAGCTTTTGTCTTTTCCTTTCCTCCTTCTTCCCCTTGGTTAGCCTTGTCACGTCCTTCTGATCTAGTCCTGGCTTCCAGGTTGCTTTCTGTTGGGGTTTGCTTTGTTTTTTTTTTGCTCTGTTTCTGTGGTTCGGTTTTACAAACCCTTCTTCATCCTGCTGTGTTTTGGTGTTTTCCGTTTCTTGTTTTTTATTGAGCGGACATTCTCCGATTAAGTGTCCATGTTCATGGCATATTCTGCATCTAAAATGGATCTGCTCATAATCGATGCTTTGTATCCATTCTTCATCCCTGAATTCCAGGCTTATGTCTTCGGGAGTGCCTTCGACACATCCATCTCTATGCAAATCCTTTCATAGGATGTATCCCTCCCTTTTAGGGTTGCTTTCGATGTCTTGACATATTTTCCAAGTTTGTTCCCGATTGCTTCGAAGGTGGATGACAACCAATAGTCTAACGGTAAGGAGTAAAACCTCAGCTAGACTGGGACATTTTTAAAGGTTTCTTTCTCTAGAGAGAAGTTTTCCTTACACAACCGCATGTACAACCTTGCTGAGGTGTGGAAGTATGCCCCCCCCCTCAAAGACTTTATCCTTGTCCTCCAGGTTCATGAAGACTGCTGTGAAGAATCCTTTCGAGCCCAAGTGGAGTTTCACTTCTCCACTTGGCTTCCATTGCTATATTATCCAGTTGCACAACGTTCTTTCTGTGGGCCACAATCCCATGAACTTGCAGATTAATGCATGCATCTTCATCTGGTCCCGATAGAGTTACGTTTGTGGGTCTTCCAGTATAACCTTGGGTATCATTGTTGTTTTAGGTTTACAGGGGGTTGCGCCCATTTGCCCCACTGGGGTTTGCTGGTTCTTGCGCAACCTTCTGGGCTTCTTTGGCTTCCTCCCCCATGCAATCCCTTTTTTCCTGGTTGCTCTCCTAGTTCTTTTCCGATCCTGAACCCGAGGTGCTTGTCAGCGGTTCTTTGAAACCAACGCCTAGTGGACCTTTCCCCCTGTCCACCACTACCTGCTTGTATGAGGGGGTGCCACTCCCGCCCCCTTTGGTAACCATTCTATACGTTGTTGAAACCGTGACTGTCAAACCCTAGCTTGCGGTTTCTTCAAAGCTCCCATATGTGCAAAATTATTTTCGTATGATCATAATTTCACTATCATAAGCAATGACTTTAGGAGTTTATTCCAATTATGAATCAACCCAAGTTTTCAAAAATTCAATAAGAATTCATAATCAATAGAAACTCTAACTTTGTGTATCACAAAGTTCCAATGACCAAATAAAAATTTGTTACAAGATTAGATGGTGCCCTCTTCTCAATATTTAAAATATTAAAAAGATATATTAAAAAAACTATCACATATTTCACAATGTTTAAAAGATAAAAAAAAATATTTATAAACAATTAAAGCATAATCTATTTAATATTTAAGAAATGGATTGATCATTAATTTATTTTACTATCGTGTGTATATATATATATATATATATAATTTTATTTATATTAAATTATAAAATTAAACTTATTTTATATAAAAATTAATAATTTTAATATAAAAAACTCTAAATCATAACATTCGTGGTAATATTACTAAATAAAAATATTATCATATTACCACCACTAAAAACTTAAACAAAATAATAATATAATTCATTATTAATATCATGAATCCACATCACCTATAAAGAAGAGAGTCCAAACGGACTTGAATTTTAATATATATTTTAATTATAGCACCTGTAAAGAAGAGAATCCAAACGGACTTGAATTTTAATATATATTTAAAGTAGTTAATATTTTTTAATTACCACATGAATTATGTATTTAACATATTAACATGTTTGGATGAGCTCAACTACGAGCATTAAGGTGTAATTGTGAAATCGCTTTCTTTTATAATTATGTGTTATATAAGTTTACGTTATTTATTTATTAATAATAAAGCGGGCAAAAAGTTAGGCACACTTATTAATTC
>WSFP011435549.1:0-21133 GCA_009831015.1 Picea engelmannii
GATTGTGATAAGCCTTGTTACAATGGGAGATCTGTGGTATTGATTTTTCCATGTGAAAAGAAATGGTGAGCAGTTCAAAAATGGAGATTGAGAAGTTTAATGAGAAAAGTTTTGAGCTGTGGAAGCTCGAGATGGAATATTTGTTGGTGGACAAGGATCAGTCAATCACGGTGGATCCAGGTACTGCACCTACAAGAACTTCAACAGATGACTGGAAAAAGTCGGATTAGAAGGCGAAGAGCACATTCCGACTGTGTCTCTCATATTCAATATTACCAAATGTGTCAGAGGAAGCTACAACCAAAGATTTATGAGATAAGTTGGGGAAGTTGTATCAGTCTAAGTCCTTAGTAAATAAACTACTCCTGAGAAAGAAGCTGTATAACCTGAGGATGAGAGATGGAGACTCGGTGGAAGATCATTTTAACGCATTCAATACTGTGGTAAGTCAGTTAGTATATGTTGAGATTAAAATTTCAGATGAAGATAAGTGTATCAATTTACTGTTCTCTTTACCAAACTCACGGGATAGTCTGGTTGTGGCCATAGGTAGTAATACAATTGCCTTGAAGTTTGATGAAGTGGTCTCATCCTTGTTGTCAGAGGAGATGAGACGAAAGAACATTGAAGGACAAAGCACAAATGCATTATTTGCAAGAGGACACTCCTAGGAAATAAATAGATCTAAGTCCTCAAGTGGGCGTTCTAAGTCTAAGGAATATCTAAGTCTCCTGGAAAGTTTGTAAAGGTATGCTGGAGATGTGGAAAAGAAGGGCACTACAAGAAGCAGTGTAGATCCAAAGTTGAGAAAAAGATGGGATCTGGAGAATCTCCTTCTACAAAAGAAAATACCTCCAAGGAAGAAGGAGGGGATGTGTACTTGGATTCTTCAAGCACACATCCAGATCACGAGGCATGGTTGGTTGAATCAGGTGCATCCTTTCATATGACTCCCCATAGGGAGTGCTTCTGTGAATATGAAAGGTATGATGGAGGTAATGTTTTTCTAGGTGATGACTCGACAACCATAATCATAGGTAGAGGAAAAGTTAAGTTGAGGCTCATAGATGGAAGGATTATAAAACTACTTGGTGTTCTGCACATCCCAATATTGGCCAAAAATTTGATTTCTGTAAGCAAAATGGATGATGCAGGGGTAAAAACAATATTTGAAAAAGGAAACGTGAAGGATGGTTTGAGGAGCAATGGTGTTGCTGAAGGAAGTTCGGTTTGGAACTCTGTATAAGCTGGAAGGAAGCACTATTAGTGATGGGTGCAATAGTTCCATTGTTCTTGGTATTGAAGTTGAAGAAGAAATAACTCCTATAGTCTCTGGAGAAAAAGTTATGCTATGGCATCAAAGACTGGGGCATATCAGAGAGAAGGGTCTTCAACTACTACATGAGAAAGTTATGGTTGAAGGTATGTCTGAATGCTCTCTGGATTTTGATTTCTGTGAACATTGTGTATATGGGAAGCAGAATCAGGTAAGATCCCCCTCCAGTGCAATGAAGACATATGTAATTTTACAACTAGTTCACAGTGATGTGTTTGGACCTGTGTCGGTTCCATCATTGGGAAAATATGTGTACTATGTCTCATTTATAAATGAATTCTCTTGGAATACTTGGATATATTTCCTCAGGAAGAAATCTTAAGTATTTAACATGTTTAAAGAGTTTAAGGATCTTTTTGAGAATCAAACAGAGAAAATAATTAAGGTGTCGAGGAAAGATAATGGCAGAGATTTCTGCGGGAATGAATTTGAAGAATTCTATAAGAAGTGCGGTATGGAAAGGTAGAAGACTACTCCATATACACCTTAGTAGAATTGAGTTGTATAAAAGATGACCAAGATGCTAATGGAAAAAGCAAGGTGCATGCTTAGTGGTGTTGGGTTAGGGAAAGAATTCTGGGCTGAGGTACTGGGTACTGCATGGTACATGGTCAACAGATCACCCTCATCAACACTAGATGAAAAGACTCCACAAGAGGTATGGACTAGTAAGAAACCTTCTCTCATACATATCAAGGTAATTGGCTGTGAGGCCTATGTTCATGTTCCAAAGGAAAACATGAGTAAGCTAGATAAGAAGGCTTAAAAGTGTATCTTTATTAGGTATAAAGATGGTATCAAAGGTTATAATCTTTGGAACCGAGAAACTAAGAAGGTTGTGTATAGCCAAGATGTGGTATTCAGAGAAATGAAGGATGTTGTTAAACATGAAGTCCTACCAAGTAAGGAAGAACTAGAGAAAATAGAGTTTGATTTAAAGGATGATGAATCAGAATCTACAAAAGAACAAGAATCAGAGGAAGAAGATCCTCATACTCTAGTATTGAGGAGATCGATTCGATAAAGAAGAATACCAGAAAGGTATACTCCATATGATTTTCGTTCAAATTTTGCTTTGTCTATCACTGTTGATGATCCTAGAACTGTCAGGGAGGAAATGGATTCAAAGGATGGAAAGATCTGGAAAAAGGCCATGGATGAAGAAATGGTAGCCTTGGATAATAATGAGGCTTGGGATCTAGTGGAGTTACCAATTGGAAGAAATCCCATTGGTAGAAAATGGGTATTTAAAAATAAGCTGAATGCAGAAGGCAAAGTGGAGAAATACAAAGCTCAATTAGTAGCAAAGGGTTATTCCTAGGTTGAGGGAATTGATTTTGGTGAGATTTTTTCTCCTGTTGCCAAGTTAACTTCTATAATATTTCTGTTATCTGTTGTTGTTGCGTTTGATTTTGAAGTAGAACAGATGGATGTGAAGACAACATTCCTACATGGGGATCTGGAAGAAGAAATCTGTATGAAGCAACCAAAAGGATTTACTGTAAAGGGAAAGAAGGAGCTGGTATGCAAGCTGAAAAAGTCCATGTATGGTTTAAAACAATCACCAAGAATGTGGTATAAAAAAATTGATACTTATATGCTGGGACTTGGCTTCACAAGAAGTACATAAGATCACTATGTGTATTTTAAATTAATTGGTGATCATTTGATTTATTTGTTCTTGTATGTGGATGACATGTTGCTGATAGGAAACAACAAGGATATTATCTAGGATGTGAAAACTTAGTTTTCCTCTAAATTTGACATGAAGGATCTCCGTGCTTCAAATTTCATTTTGGGAATGGAAATTAAAAGAGATTAGAAAAAGAGGAAACTCTGGTTAAGTCAGAGAAAATATGTCGAGACAATATTGCAAAGGTTTAATATGCAAGAATGTAAGCCGGTCAAGGTCCCTATTCCGGTTGGTGTAAAGTTATCTGCATATCAGTGTCCCAAGACACGGGAAGAGGAGGATGACATGTCTCGTGTTCCATATGCAAGTGCAGTTGGAAGTTTTATGTATGCAATGGTTTGTACTAGACTGGACATTGAACATACAATGGGAGTTTTGAGCAGGTATATGTCAAAACCAGGGAAGGAGTATTGGACAACAATAAAAAGGGTTTTCAGGTATTTGCGTGGCACTGTTAGCTATCGATTGTGCTACCAAGGAAGACCAATATTTGATAGAGTGTTGGACATACATGGATTTATGGATGCAGACTGGGTTGGAGATCTAGATCGTAGGAGATCTACAAGAGGGTATGTTTTTAACCTATTTGGAGGAGCAATCGGTTGGATGAGCAAAAGACAGGCGGTTGGAGATGGCACTTTCAACTACATAAGCTGAATACATGGCAACCAATGATGCAAGTAAGGAAGCAATATGGTTACAAATATTGTGTTCAGGTATTGGGTTAGTACAACAAGATGTAAGGATAGATTGTGACAGTCAGAGTGCAATGTTTCTGGTGAAGAACCTGTCTTATCATTCAAAGACAAAGCATATTGATATTCAATATCACTTTGTGAGAGACATGGTTGAAGAAAAAAAAGTGCTACGGATGAAGGTGGACACTTTGAAGAATATTGCAGATTCATTAAAAAAATCTGTGAGCACTGAGAAGTTCTCTTGGTGTAGAGGATCCATGGGCATTGCTGCCCTGGATTGTTGACTATGTAACCCTGTAACCCCTTGTATGCAAAGAAAACAATAAGTGGGAGAATGTTGGGTATGTGTTATATTCTTTGCATGACGAGCTGTAGTGTTTGCTACGTTGTGCCGGGTGTGTAGGGAGGTTTGAGGGGGGCCGCTAACCCCCTTGCACAAGGGTTCGGGAGAAATGCCCTTGATATTTTTTTTTCCTCAGGAAATGTGGCACATTTTTACCTCGTTTTTCAGGTTGCCTTGATTTTCATGTCCATTGTTGGGCAGTTTCTCGGCACATGGTTTTTGCTGATGGTTTTATATTTCTGGTTAAGGAATTAGGGTTGTTGACTAATCCAGGTCATTGGGTTAGGGTTTTGGATGCCGCTAGTTTCTATATGTATATTTTATTGTAAACAATGTATCACTATGAATGAATATAAAATATGCTGGTTTTCCCGGTTTGGCTTTCCAGGGGAAAAATCTCCGTGTAATGTGTGTATTTGCCATTGCATATTTTATGTTCTTTTACTGAAAAATCTATTTGCAGTAAATATTGTACAAGGTTAAAATACACAATATCATTAAATCCAATTTATTGAAAGGATTGGTTTAGTTTGTAATATCTATTAATGCTTCATAACCAATATATGTGAAGACCTCGATTGGGTTTTATATATACTTCTATTTTTTGTAATAATAGTCTATATGCCTCTGAAGATTAATCTAGATTAAAATTTACAATTGTTTGTAGGTTGAAGATGTAATCACTCATAACCCAACATTAGAGAATGTATGAAAAATTAGATTGCTTGCTTCTTGTTCTTCTACTTTGTTCACCACAAAAAACTCAACACTCAACATTGATTGAAGGTAAATTCAGTCTTCAGTTGTACAATTGATTTGATTGAATGATTGACTGAATAAATTATAGTTGTACAATTTCATATCTCCAACAATAGGTGTCTTGCCATTTTCTTCAGTATGGCTTTGTTGCTTTGCTCCTTTGAATCTGAAAATTGGACACTAAGGTCACGAGTATTATTGAGGCCTTATTTTGATGAGGTGATGGCGATGATGGAAAGGCTCGACGCTTTCAAGGAGGTGGAGAGGCGATGGACAGTGCTGGCGATGATGTCAAAGCGTGGTGCTGTCAAGGTGGTGGAGAGGCTGTGGGGGATGGCTGCTACATAGTTATTTAAAGCCTTCATAGACTTGTTTTGGTGATGTTGACCATTTGTCAGATATCCTTTATAGATTTGTTTTGATGAAGTTGATCATTTGTCAGATGAGATTAAATCTATGAACTAGGTGGTGCTCCCTAAAGACATTAGCCACTACCACTCTGCAACATCTGACAAAATGATCATTTGCAATCAGTTAATACATTTAAAGACTTTAGATAAAGGTAAAGGTGCATATAGTATATGTAAGGTGCATAAAGTGTAGTTATATAAGAATGTAATTCAATGAGACTCCGAACATGTTAAAAATTAGGTTAAATTACATTATGTGAGAACTCGACGACAATAAGAGTATGCATTTATTAACCAATAGTATGCCTTATAAGAGACAATTTAAATATTAAAAAAAATAAATTAATTTATGTGTCCTATGTACAACATTGGACAATTGAAAAATATTTTTAGTCAAATTTTAACTAATTGTTAGTCAACGATAAATCGATTGCTAGAGTCTTGGCATTTGACATGGACTAATAAGAGGTTTTGAGTTCAAGTCTTTATTTTCACTAAGTTACTTTTTGAAAAAGTTCATACAACTTTAAGTTATCACATAACTTTATTGTAAAGTGCATTTCACTTAAATTATAAAAGATAATCACTATAAAGTAACTTTAATGTTCTTTTTAAAGTTAATTTTTGCATGCAACTTTAATTTATAAAGTAATTTCATTTTGAAAGTGATTTTTAATTATTTTATAAAAATGGGTCCCTCAATAATTAGCTTATATGTGTAAGTGAGTTTATAGACAAAGCTAGAGAAGGAAGGGAAACTTTTTTTCTTAGCACTTTATTGTGCATCCATCACCACGTGGGCCAATCTCTACTTGCCAGATGCCATTTTGGTTACCTTTAATGCATTTCTTAAAAATGACACAACTTTGAACTTGAAAGTCCAAGTGATCTTTTGCTTACGAATTCAAACTACTTTTCATGGAAATCCTGTATGGAAGATGTACTACGAAGTAAATGATTTTACTAGTTTACCTTGGGAAAATAAACTTCCCCCACTGATGCCTCAAAGAAATCCGAATGGGATAATAAATATGACGAAGCACATGGATTAATCAGAATGCCCATCTTTAGTGATTAACGGTTTCACCTTCAAGGAACAGGTGACCTAGATGAAGCTTGGGAAAAACTAGAAACCGTATTTGGTAAACACAATGAGATTTGAGCCCACGAGCTTGAAAACCGATTAAATTTTTTGAATCCCAATGATTTCTCTTGCATTGAAGATTATCTATCTAAGTTCAAAACACATAGATTTTTTTGAAGACTATAAAATAGAATTGAAGAACGACCGATGTATATATGTTTTTATTGCAAAGCTTGGTAGTGGAAATTTTGTTTTTGTATCCACTTTTCATTCCACCAGAGAAGCTTTAGGTGCTGCTTACAAACTACTCTGTCTTGAATATTTTTACGATTCTTTTATTAGAGAGAAAGTTAATCTCTTGCATCTTAGAGTGATTAGCACTGTAGGTACATCTAACAAAGCCTTAGTGGCCCAACATAAGGTTAAATCCAAGAATTCAAGGAAGTAACATCTTCACAACAATAAGAAAAACAAGGTTTGAAGACCCTCTCAACCAACTTCTACTCCCAATAGCGACAAATGACCAAAATAAAAAGTAAGAATATTGAGAGACGTTGCAATTTGTTTTGGGTGAGATGGTCATCTAGAGTCTAAATGTTTCAAGAGGATGGATGCCTTAGAAGAAACAATGAAGAAGCACGCCATAGATCTTTATTCTTCTTCTTCCAACTCTTTTTCTCATGGAAATGCACTTTTTGCTTCTAGTTTTTCCTTCAATGCAATATCTACTTCTTCTAATGAGTGGCTTATTAATTCTGAATCATCTTCTCAAATGGCTAAGGATAAAGCCAATTTTTCTACTTTTAATGAATCTAACACCAAACAAATATCTGTTGGTAATGATAGATCTAATATGGTTGTAGGGTCTGGAACAATTGATCTAAATGATGGCCATTTTAATGATGTATTATGTGTTCCAATTCTCTCCTGCAACCTTCTATTAGTATATCAAATCACTCATTTAGGTGAAGGTAAAACAATAAAGTTTTCACCTCACCAAGTTGTAATCAAGGATTTAAAAAATCCTAAGCATGTCCTAGCAACTAGAATTGTTGATGATATTACCAGGTTGTACAAATTTGACAACTTTGGGTCATCATTTTTTCCACAAGTTTTTGTTGCTCATAGTGATGATGTGAATAAAATTTGGCATGAGAAATTTGGTTATCTAAATTATTTCTCATTGCAACGACTATCTGATGGAAATATGGTGACTGGTCTTCTTTTCATTTCTTGCAAAGATGGTGTTTGTGTCAGATTTTTTCTTGGCAAACATCATCCAGATAATTTTGAAAAATGTGCCTCTTGGCATGTCTCAGTAGCTTGTTCATAGTGATTTGTCTGGTCCTCTTCCTTCTCTTGCTTTAATTTTGGGTGCAATTTACTTTTTAACATTCATTTATGACTTCTCCAAACACACTTGGGCTTTTATTTCTTAAAACTTAAGAGTGAATGGTCCATATTATTTTGAGAATGAAATGAAGACAGAGATATAACAAGGAAATACACAGAGATATTGCAAGAAACATAGAGATAAAATAATACACAATTTCTATTAATGAGAGAAATATACATAAAGTGTAAAAGTATAGAGTGAATGAACTCGCTAGAATGGTGGCAACTTGTATCTAAGAAGAGATGCGACGAATACGCTCATTCGCAAGAAGATGATGTTTACAATGAGGCTCCAAAGGCCTTTTTAACATAAAACATTAATGATAAAACCATAAACATCAAAACCCTAACCCTGAGAGATGAATCACCAAAAGGTTTGTGGGCCTCGATGGGGGTAGTTGATATTAATACGTCAAGTTACCGAGGGTGTAACTTTTGCATACGATCTCTGTTTGGGGCCCACGATAACTCGTTGGAAAGGTATAACCGAGAAGAATTTTTTTTGAATGGGCTAATACCAAATCCATTGGCTATATCCTAGGCTCCGAAACATAAAAAAACACATCGTTTAGGGCCTCAAAAGGCCTCGAAAGTTCAGGTCCCGAAAAACCGTAGAAAAATTGCTAAGACGAAAAACTGTATTTTGAGCCAGTGGAATAGGTGAGAGGCCACCGATATCCGCTTGAATCATTCCTCCCCCCTTAGAAATAAATGGTCCCCATTGCATCAATTTCTTGTGGGATATGGGGAAGCTTTTGCTGACTTTGAATCTTGATTAGTTTCTTTCCTTGCCGAAGAAGTTGTCTTGATTAACATGTTGAAGGATGTCATGAACTTGTTATTGGAAGGGTTGGATCCGTTCAACCTATCTAGCTGCATGATCTACCCAAGTGTGGAAGGACTATGTTGGTGAATATGTAACATGAGGATTTATATCAATGGGGGCTAATTATTGGAACCCCAAGCAAGCTTGAAAAGAGTTGTGGCCAATAGAGCTATGAAGGGCCTTGTTATAACTTGGCTTGAATGAGTAGTGTGGAGGCACCCCCGTAGGTGAAGCAACAATATCTTTGTTCTCTTATACAATCTTGTCAACCCATTTCTATTGGATAGAAAGGTTTCAGTACGAGGTGGTAGTGATCGCAGTGTCTTTCTGTTCACCTTCTGACCATATCATGAAGAGGATAAACTTTGTGGTGTGAGAGATTCCTTTGTGACATTTTTTTGTTGGTACACTAGTTGAAAATACCTCTATTACCCTGTAGATCTGACCCCCTAGAGTAACAATGAACACTACAGGGTTGAGACTCATAAAAAACATGACACTTCCACATATATGGCTGACCTAACATAACATCACAAACTTCCAGTGGGACAACATCACATAGTACTCATGCTTGAAGGGCTTGATGCCATAGGACATGTGACACTGCTGGCTGACGCGAAGATCTCATCCCTAGATGATCCAAATTATTTTTGGAATGAAATGAAAGTAGAGATATTAAAATGAAATACTCATTAAAATTTGTAGAAACAGAGAGATACATCAATGCATGATTTCTATTAATGAAGGAATTGTACAGAGACTATAAAAATACAGAGTGCAAGACTCGTTATAATGGTGAAAACTTTATCTTTGAGAAGAGATATGATGGATACACTCATTCATAAGAAGATGATTACAATGAGGCTCTGAAGGCCTCTTTATGATAAACATGAATGCCAAAACCCTAGACATCCAAAAACCTAACCCTAGGAGATGAAATGCCAAAAGTCATGTGGGCCCCGTTGGGGTAAGTTAGTACATTAACTTCCCGGGGTCGTAATTTTTGCATACGATCTCTGTTTTAGGCGTGTGATAGCTCCTTGGAAAGATATTTTTGAGAAATACACATTATGCCATCAAAATATGACTTTGTCTTCAATTTCACTATGGTAATCCAAGAAAACACTGTTTAGAGCCCCAAAACAACGCTGGAAGTACATAAAGATGTAATGACATGAAAAATTCCAAAATAAACCAGTTGGAATAGGTGGGAGGCCACCAATATCCATCTGGATTCTTTGTAGGGATTTAGGACAGACCCTTAAGTGAAGAACCCACAATTACAAAGAATTGTTCCCATTACAGAGAAGCATGTTGAACTAAAAACTATTAAGATGTGTCAGTTGGAATTTGGAACAGGTGGGTGGCCACCAATATCCACCTGGACAAATCCTCGCCCCTTAGGAAGCAATTTTCTCCATTGTGTTGAGCACCCAAGGAAGAGGGGAAAGCGTTTTCAGAATCTGAATCTTGGTGAATTGTGTGCCTTGTTGAATAAGTTGAGCTACTTGGTCTGTGGAAGGCTGTCACGAACCTGTTGCTGGTGGGGTTGAATATGTTCCACCAACCTGTTGTCTCTGGGCTTGACAGGGCATTGTGTAGGCACCATTGTAGGTGAAGAAACAATATCTTCTTTTTCGTTTGCAATCTTCTTCTGCTGGATAGAAGGTGTTGAGGCTACAATGGTTGTAGTGGTCTTATGTGCATCCTTTGAACAAAGTGTGAAGATGATGAATTTTTCAGTACGAGAGATTACCTCGCGACACTTTTTTGGTGGAACAATAGTTGGAACTACCTCTGGTATCCTGTAGAGATCACCCTCCAGAGTAATATTGACACTATAGGGTCGAGACTCATAAACAACATGACATTTCCACATACATGGTTGGCATAAAAAAACATCACAAACATCAAGAGGGGAAACATCACACACTACCTCATCCTTGAAGGGATGGATGCCATATGACATGCTACACTGCTAGTTGACACAAATATCTCGTCCTTGGTGAAGCCACCTAATGTTGTATGGATGCGGGTGTGGTGTTGTCAACAACCCAAACTATTTGACGACTTCAGTTGAGATGAGGTTCTTCTGGCTGTTGTTATCAACAATGAAATGCAATGGGGTCCCCTTCACCCACATATGTGAATGGAAGAGGCACTCCCCCTCTTTAGGATCTACTAGTTCTTCTGGTTGAATTGTTGTGGTCACGACAGTAGCAGTGGGGTCTGCGTCGATGATCTATCCATTTTCAATATTTTCTGGATCAAATTCCGAGTCAAGTTCGACTCCTTGTCTTTGACCTCGGCCACCAATGACTGTTTCGAGTGACATTCATCAGGGGATTTTGTGGAAGTTGCACCACTTCTCAGTGTCATTCTTCATCTTTCCTTTACCCTTCTTGTCCTATGTCTTGGATTGGTTGTCTGAAGGCTCTTGGATAGGGCCATCTTTACGATGCTTTGGTTGTTGCGGATTTACAGAACCAAACTCCCATTTGTTCTGGTGCCTAAATTTTTTCTCGATTTTGACAACATATCGATAGGCAACTCCCAATGATAAGATTTTTAGGAAATCCATTTCGGTTTGGATGTACCTATGCAGAGCCCCACGATATTTCAAAACTAGATGTCACTCAGATTATTTGATACCCATCTTAGTGCGCAAGGTATGGAAAGTGTTTGTGAACTCTAGAACTATTTGGCTCTTCTCTTGCCGTAGTGTGGTCCATCTCATGTACTGGTCTTCATAGTTATCAATAAGGTAGTATTGTTCCTTGACTGCATCCACAAAAAAATCCCAAGTGGGATCGACCCCGTATATTCCAGATTCCTCTTTGGAGCTTTGCTCACAGTAAGTTTCCCACCAATGTTTGATATGAGGGAGAACCTTGAGGAGTGCGAAGGTGATCTTTTCCTTGTTAATTTTTTTTTGAATAGAGAAATAACCTTCTAGCATATTTTTCCATTTTTCTAAGGCATCCACATCTATCTGACCTTCAAATATGGGAATATAAAAATTAACTTGTACCTTGAAGGGAGAGGTTCCTCCAAAATGGCCGCATGATGAATATGCGCTTGTTGCTATCGACATGCGTTGAAGGATGTGTGAAAAATTCTCCATCATTTCATCCCTCTGTTGCACAGGAGCTTGATCAAGAAACATGTTAATATAATATTTTGCTCCACCATTTTTATTTTCTTCCACCATAGAGGGTTTCTTGGGCGTGTGAGAACGATTTTCATCAAGAGAGACAAGCTCGAGATCCAACTTGCTATACTCAGACCTTGTCGAGGACATGAACTAGAAAAATGATCAAGAGAATCCTGCTCTGATACCACTAATTCATATTATTTTCGGAACGAAATGAAAGTAGAGATATTACAATGAAATACTCATGAAAATTTTCAGAAACAAAGAGATACAACGATACATGATTTATATTAATGAAGGAATTGTATGGAGACTGTAAAAATACAGAGTGCAAGACTCGCTAGAATGGTGGCAGGGTTATCTCTGAGAAGAGATGTGACGACTACGCTCATTCGCAAGAATATGATTACAATGAGGCTATGAAATCCTTTTTATGATAAACATGAATGACAAAACCCTAGACATCCAAAAACCTAACCATAGTAGATGAAACGCCAAAATTCTTGTGGGCCCCGTTGGGGTAAGTTAGTACATTAACTTCACGGGGTTGTAACGTTTGCATACGATCTCCATTTTAGGGGCATGATAGCTCATTGGAAAGGTCTTTTCAAGAACTACACATTATGCCATCAAACTCTAACTCTATCTACAATTTTACTATGGAAAGCCAATAAAACAATGTTTAGATCCCCAAAACGGCCCTGGAAGTACAAAAATATGTACTGACATGAAAAATTCCAAAATAAGCCAGCTGGAAAAGGTGGGCGACCACCAATATCCACCTAGATTCTATGTAGGGATTTAGGACAACTCCACAAGTGAATAACCCACAATTACAAATAATTGTCCCCATTACATAGAAACTGTTGAACTGAAAACTGTCAATATGAACTAGTTGGAATTTGGAACAGGTGGGTGGCCACCAATATCTACCTGGATCACTGGCGAAGCCACCCGATGTTGTATGGCTGTGGGTGTTTTTTTTCCGGCAGGGCCAACTGCTTGATGACCTATATTGAGATGAGGTTCTTTTGGCTTTTGATATAAACAATGAAATGCAGTGGGATCCCCTTAACCCACATATGTGAATAGAAGAGGCGTCCCCCCTCCTCAAGATCCTCTAGTTCTTCTGGTTGGATTGTTGTGGTGGCGAAGGTAGCAGTGGGTTCTGCATCAATGATATGTTTCCTTTTATTGTTTTCTGAATTGGAGTCCGAGTCAGGGTTCGACTCTTTTTCTTTGAGCTCGACCACCCATGATTGTTTTGAGCGACATTTATTGATGTTGTTCTAAGGAAGTTTGTGGAAGTTGCACCACTTTCTAGTGTCCTTCTTCATCTTCCCGTTACCCTTCTTTTCCTACGTATTTTGAATGGTTTTCTTGAGGTTGGATGCTCCATGGGTTAGGGCCTCCTTTACCATACTTTGGTTGTTGTGGATTTGCAGATCCAAACTCTCGTTTATTCAACTGCTTAAACTTCTGCTCGATTTTGATAGCATATCGATAAGTGACTCCCAATGATGAGATATACATAAACTCCATTTTGATTTGGATGTACCCATGTAGAGCCCCACATTATTTTAGAACCAAATGTTGCTCGGAGCCTCTGATACCCATATTTATGTGAAAGGTATGGAAGGTATTTGTGAACTCCAACACTATTTGGTCCCTCTCCTGATGTAGTGTGGTCCATCTCATGTCCTGGTTAGCATAGTTTCCAATAGGGTAATACTGTTCCCTGGTAGCATCAGTCCCAAGTGGGTTAGACCTCAAAAATTCCAGACTCCTCTATGGAATTTTGGTCAAAGTAAGTTTCCCACCAATTTCGGACATGGAGGGCAACGTTAAGGAGCACAAAGGTGATCTTTTCTCAATTGAAAAAATTGTGGACAGAGAAGTAACCTTATAGCAGATTTAACTACTTTTTCAGAGCATCCACATCTATCTGACCTTCAAACACATGAATATCAAAATTAACTTGTACCTTGAAATGGGAAACACCTCCAAAGTGGCTGCTTGATGAAGACATGTCTACTATTGTCGGTAAGGGTCGAAATATTTAGAAAAATTTTCCATCATTTTATCCCTTTGTTGCATGAGGGATTCCTGGAGAAAAAAATGAATAGAATCTCTTGCTCCCTCATCTCTCTTTTCTTCCTCCATGGGAGGTCACTTAGGTTGGTTGTCCTCAAGAGAAACTAGCTCGAGAGTCAACTCTCTATACCTTGACCTCGTCAGGGACATGCACGAAGAAATGACAAGGATAAACCTACGCTGACACTAATGATCCAGATTATTTTGAGAATGAAATGAAGGTGGAGATATAACAAGGAAATACACATAGATATTGCAAGAAACATAAAGATATAGTAATACACAATTTCTATTAATGAGAGAAATATACATAAACTGTAAAAGTATAGAGTGAATGAACTCACTTGAATGATGGCGACTTATCTATGAGGAGAGATGTGGTGACTATGCTCATTCACAAGAGGATGATGTTTAAAATGAGGCTCAAAAGACATTTTTAACATAAACCATTAATGAGAAAACCCTAAACATAAAAACCCTAACCTCGGGAAATGAATCACCAAAAGGTTTGTGGGACACGATGGGGGTAGTTGATACGTCAACTTTCCGAGGGCGTAACTTTTGCATACTATCTTCGTTTGGGGCACACAATAGCTCGTTGGAAATGTATAGACAAGAAGAACATATTTTTATCAAGCCCATGCCAACACCCTGTTATGTCGCTTGGGCCCCGAAACGTCAAAAAAACATCGTTTAGGGCCTCAAAACTACCTTGGAAGTTCAGTACCCAAAAAATCGTAGAAAAAATGCCAAGGTGGAAAATTGTATTTTGAGCCAGTGGAATAGGTGGGTGGCCACCAATATCCGCTTGGATCAATGAAGTTTTTGATGTGTTTGTGGCCTAAAAGGCCCTTATAGAAAAATAATACGAATATCAACTATAAAGGTTAAGAACAAATAATGGAGGTGAATATGTTAAAAAAAAAATTACAACATGTCTTACTGCATAGGGCATTCAAATGTAACATATTGTTCCATATACACCATAGTAAAATGATGTTTCCAAGAGAAATAATCACACATTAAATGAAATTTAAATTGTATGATCCAATCCAAGCGATTAATTCTTCAGTTTTGGGAAGAATCCATTAATTGTGCCAATTACATAGTAAATTGCACTCCCACAAAGGCTTTAAAAAATATAATACCGGAAAAAACATGGAGTAAAATTTAACTAGATATAAGCCACTTCTCTGTGTTTGGTAGTGAAGTGTGGGTTCACATTCCTAATGAGAAAATGAAAGCAATACAATATAAAAGTGAGAAGTGCATTTTTGTTGGATATTCTGAAAATGTAAATAGTTATAGACTCCTTCAACTTCATTCCAATGAAATTATTATTAGGAGAGATGTTAATTTTGATGAAAATATCTCGGCCTGCCTACCTAATTCAACGTTTGTGCCATCTTCAATCTACAATCCATCTTTGACATCTGTGCCAATTTCTGTTCCCAAATTTTCTATTAGTGATCCTATTCTAGTTTCTTCTTTAAATGATGACAATGACGATGAAAATCCACCTCTTCCTGCTCACCTTCCTCAAGTTGGGTCCATTTAATATGAACTTGCACCAACACCATAGATTCCTAGATAGGTCCATATAACATGAGAAGCTGCTGGTGATCTTGCCGATGATCCTATAGATTGACATTGTACATATTCATAGTTTCAACGAGCCTCCTCTCTTTTGGCTCAAGTTTCAGAGATTCACGATCTAAAAACATTTGTGAAAGCTTATGAAAATTCAGAATGGGACAAAAAATGAATTAAGAATATCATTCCTTAACGATGAACAATAATTGGGGTCTTGTACCTCTTTTGAAAGGAAGAAAACTTTTCAGAAGAAAACGAGTGTATAGAACTAAGTTTGCATTCGATGGAAGTGTTGAAAGACATAAGGCCTGATTAGTTGCCAAAGGATTTTCTCAAGTTGAAGGAATTGACTATAATAAAACATTTTCCCCCATAACCAAAATGAATTCCATCTGCCTTGTTCTATCCCTTGCCACCTCACATAAATGGGGGGTCTATCAGATGGATGTTAAATCCATCTTCTTGAACATGGATTTGCAAGAAGAAATTTACATGGAACAACCTTCTGTCTATGTTCAAAATGACTCTACCCTTGTTTGTCACTTTAAGAAATATCTCTATGGTCTTAAGCAAGCTCCTTGGGATTGATATACTAAAATGGATAACTTTCTTGTTGACATTGGATTTTCTAGATTTCATTCTTACCCCAATGTCTATACCAAGAAAGTAGGAAACCATATCATAATACTTGTTATTTATGTTGATGACCTTATTCTCATTGGTGGTGACCCCAAACTTTTAAACCATGTGAAATCCAACCTTGTTTTTTTTGTTGAAATGACATACGTAAGTTATTTGCATTATTTCCTTGGATTGTAAGTATTCCAAACCAAGGAAGGAATTTCCCTTTCCTAGTCTAAGTATGTATCTGACCTTCTTCACTGATTTCACATGGAAGATTGTAATCCATCCCCTTCTCCCTTTAAGTTTGGAGTCAAACTTGTTGCCACTTGTACTACATCCGAAGTGGATGCCACCTTGTATCGTTAGTTAGTTGGTGGCCTCTTATATTTGACTCATACTCATATTGATATTTCCTGTTGTTGGTCTTATTGCTTGGTATATGCAAACACGCCATGAGATCCATTGGAAAACAACAAAAATGATACTTTGGTATATCCAGAGTATAATTCGGTTTGGGATACGTTACAGTTTGGTGGGGTTCCTTTGTTGTTTGGTTTCACTAATTCCGATTGGGTTAACAACCCTAATGATTGGAAGTCTAGTACATGTTATGTTTTTAGTCTTGTTTCTGAACTTTTCACCTGGGATTTCAAGAAACAACATGCTATTTCTCTTTCTTTAGTAGAAACTGAATACTGAGCAGTGATTAATGGAAGTTAAGGAGCCTTGTGGTTTCAATAGATCATTTTAGAGTTTGGATTCCAGTAGAAACATCCGAACACATTATGGTGTGACAATCAAAGTGCCATCAAGCTTGCCAAATATCCAATTCAACATCAGCATAGAAAACACATTGAAATAAACTTGCACTTCATCAAAATGCTTATTCAAGATCGCATTCTCAAAGCTATCTTTTTCCCTATAGATGATCAAGTTGCAGACATTTTCACAAAGTCTCTTGTAGAAGTAAAGTTTTCCAAAATTTGATCTATTTTAGGAGTTTAGGAAGTTTTCGTTAAGGGGGGATAAGCTATAATTCCTTCTTCATTTTCCTATTGGGTCACCTTTGTGAATCCTTCAATCCTATCCCAAGTTGTTCATAATATATGTTAGGATATTTAGACACTTAGGAGTTAGTTAAGATTAACTTGGTCGAATGTGTCTTTATGTAAATTGTGTTTCTTTAGTTACTATGCATTAGTATGCATTTTCAATTATGTAATCTGTCTGTCACGATATGCTCTAGACATAAAGTGATACAATGATTCATATTCTTCTTGATACTAATGGCCATATTGATATGTGGATTAATAACTGATTGGTCCATGATCTCTATTTAAAGATCATGGAGGGTCATTTGATGAAGATAAATTGTGAGAAATTGTTATGAAAAATTATTTTATTTTTCATTAATACATTATCTCTAGTGGCCGCATTACCTGGGGCTGAGTATTGTTTCCCTCTTTGAGGATTTTAAACACGTAAAACACTAGTGTACTGATAATTGATATGTTTGTGGAGCTATTGCTGAAGGTGTTTAACCTATGTGGAAATACCTTATTTTGTTGATCAAATATGGGGATATGGAACCTACTTGATGATTTGGAGGAGAATGTTAAGAAACTACCTTATGTTGATATTGTTGAACTCAAGGAGCATATTGATGGGTTGAAGAAACCCAATACCTAGTTAGAAGACATGACTACCTTCTTGTAGCCTGGTCTCTTGCTAAGCTTTGAGGGGAAATTTCTCCAGTCTAGGGAGATCATATCAGGTAATTTGATGAATACAAGAACTTGAAGAAATATTATGATCTTTTGATATTACATATGGATGAGAAATATAAGAATATTTAGGGATGCAATATTTCGAATGGGGTCTTGAAATTGAAATTAATAGCTTGCAAATTGTTGTGTAGAAGCATGCTATGAATGTTATTGAGAGGATTGGTGGTGTGAATGAGAACCTTCTAGAATACTTTTGTGGATGTTCATAATGACGCGTCTAATGGTATTTCTAGTAACATTGCTGATGTTCATATGACAAGACTTTATCTATGGATGTAGATTATTTTACTTCTATTAATGTTTTGTTTGTTTTTGGTGGAAGTCCCCCGATTGAGTTGCAATAAGTGCAACCCATCACCGATGGTTATATTAAGTCGATTAATGATGATATTCCATAATTGGAGACTATTATTTAAATGATAATGTTGTTGGTTCATAGGGTTGTCTTGCACCTTTGGCTGAGCAAGAATCACATCCTGCACCTTTTGTTTAGAAAGGATATAGTTCTTTACTATATAGACATCCTAATCACATAGATATCAGGGACTTTCCAAAGAGTTGGAATTCTTGGAATGACGGTATAAATTCTTACTGTGATTTACAAAAAAAACATAAGAGGTAGGATTTTTGGACTAGTGCCAATCACTAGAGTTGAGTGTGGTTGGATTGATGAGTGGCCGTGGGAGCATGTCCAAATATGTTTGGGGACTCTTATAGATGTGTATCGTTGACTATACAACAACATAGTTCTTCTATATATACATATTGGTTGATTATTTGGTCGACCATTATAGTAGTCATTATTGGCTTGTCTTGTTGGACAATTATATTATTTTTATGTGATAATTGGATTGTAGGCTTTATTGTATTCCTTATTGACTATTGTATTGCACTGATCCCTCAGTTGTGTTCAAAGGGGGGGATGCTATTGATAATTTGAGAGTTTGAAGCCAACCTTACATGTCTAGTTGACTGATTGAATTGGACTTGATGTTCTTGAACTTATTTGATAAAACCAACAGATGGTTTCGACTAGTTGACTACAATCCATTGTGTTGTTTAATGGGGTGTTGGTGGGTATGTAGGTGGACTAGTTTTCCTCATTGTTCTAGCACACACTTATGATTGAAGACAAGAACTGAAGGCCAATGCACATACAGATAATGGAGTACCCACTAATAGATGATATAGTACCAATAGAGGATATCGACAATGTACCAACTTGATAATTGTGATATTTTGAGATCCTTATTTGATAGACACTATTTGGTCATAAAAAGAGATCAACTTGTTGAATATTAGTTACCCATTTAATGAAAATTGTGACCACAAAAACAAGAACTCTAGCTCTAGAAACCTATAGTTTTGCATCAGAAACACCAAAATCAACCCTCGAATTGAAAGGTGGTGCTACTAATAGCACCTTTTTTTTCAAGATTAAATTTACGACCTTTTGTAACCATGGCCTTAAAACCCTGCAATTTGCTAAAAAAAACATTAAATTCAACCCCTGAATTGGAAAGTTGTGCTACAAGTAGAATCTTTTTACAGGGTTAAAATTACATATTTTTTCAAGCCACGGTCATAACAACTAGGACTATTGCAACCAAAATTTTAAAATCAATTTCTTGATTGAAAAGCGGTGCCACCATTAATACCCTATTTTTTCAGGCTTAAAATTGCAACATTTTTGAAACCATGACCTAAAAAATTAGTATTGTTGCAAACAAAACCATAAAATCAACTCTTTAATTGCTATAGCAGTACCACCAATATCACTATACATTTTTTCAAATACCTTTTCAACAACATTTTTCAACCCCCACTTGATGGGAAGCCTTGATAATATGTGTATGAGGGAGTTAGGTTCTAGGTGAGCCAATATTGGAAGGAAATCATGATTGGCATGATAAAATTGGAGACGATCAATCAAATGGTGTTGATGTCAAGGAAGGTGATGCAACTAGTGTAACTTTGTTTTTTCCAAGTTATTTTTTTAACTTTTTCTATATTGATAAAGAAATGTTTTTGTAGGGGTTTTTTTAAAAGGTGTATTTTGGTCGTTTTTGAATAATGGTGATACTAGTATCACAAAGTCCCCCCACCCCCCCTCCCCCCTTCATATCATTTTATTTGGGGTAAACAAGTTACTTCTTGTTGTGTCTACAATAAGAGATCACCTACAATGCGGATGTGAGTCTTTCTTCTGAATAAGAGTAACCCATTACTGAAAGTGCTTGGTCATAATCCATATAAAATAATAATCTATTTTGTACACCATTGTTTTCCTATCTATGTGTATCAAGGGTATATTAACGATACCCTCCTTTCTTTTAGCCTTAATTCACTAGCATATCAATAACATAGCACTATTTGAACCTGATTTATAATCTACTACTTTCTGAGATTGTTTGGAGCCAAGTGAGCCTCCTCTTCGATGTTGGTTTTCCCATTTGGTTTTCTCAGGGTAATCCTCTATGTTATATGGTGTGTAATTGTATGAGGTAATTGTTTTGTATTCCTCATTTAGATGAATGGAAAAATATACAGATAGAAATTACATAGTCATAAGACAACTACACGTCAATAATTGTGAAAGCATGACACAACAACTTCAAATAAATTAACACCGTAAAGAACATTTAATTTCCACATTTTAAAAGTTAATAACATCTATTCTAGTGAATTGACTCAACCATAGGTGGAGCAATTACATATCAACCTAATGTGGTGTGCTCCAATTTCAGTTGGAACACCCTTAAAATATTTATAGGACCGTGCAAAGAAGTCTTTGTATTCTTAAATATGTTAATTGCTTGGCTAACAGTTCTAGCCTCCACTCAATTCCCATTATGATGTGTTGAGGTTCATTATTCATTTCTACATTAATTTTTTGAGTGGGTATAAGTTCCATTTATTTAAGAACATCTTGTTTAGTATGGTCATGGGATACCTTCATTGAATTTTACATTTACCAATGGTAACATTGGTAAAGTGTGAGGGGTAATTTTCCCTCTCATCATTCACTCGAGTAGATTCTTCCCTTTATGTTTAGTTATTAGTTTTGATTCTATATTATAGCAATAAAAAAATTATATTCTCTATCTGCCAATGCTATAATGATCCACTATCAAATGATTTGTTTCCTCTAAGAAATCCTCTAGTTATACTACCCTTTCCCTCTGCATTCATATAGTTCATCTTGCCCGCTTCTAGATGATTCACTAGAAATAGCCAACTCCTCATTCACTATTGCAACTTATTAAATCAATAATTATTCAATATTATCCTTTTTTGAAAGCAATTGTGTTGGCTCACTAATCATCAATGACTATTT
>ML867509.1:8744-21132 GCA_009831015.1 Picea engelmannii
GCGGGGGGGGTTTCTTGGTGTGATTGTGCTTGTGCACCTCTTTATACTCATGCTCTTTTTTCCTTCCCAACTGGGAAACTTTAAATTTCCATTGCAAACACCATACAACTACAACACATGGCATCAAAATGCATGGAATTACTTAATGCAACAAGGATATACACCTTATGATGAACAGAACGTAACTAAACCCACAAATGATAATAAGGAAAATGTACTCTAGATGATAGAACAAACAAAATCTCTTGTTTGTCTTCGGAGTTTAGTTTCCCTTGATATAATGTTTCAACTTGATAGGTGTACAAATTCAATGATGGATGGGAAAAATTAAAAACTCTCTATGGGACAACTGATGAAGTTAGGGATATCAACTTAGGGGATATCAAGTCAGGGGACAAGGGAAGCTTCTTTCCATGGGTCTCCTTAAGCCATCTCAGTCTCAGGCTTTGTTGGTTGGTTAGCCAAAGGGACATCAAGAGTCATGGAAACTTGAGAAGAAATAAAAGAATTCCAAGAAGAAGTCACATACATCATCTACCCCAAAAGAAAACTCCAAATCCTCTTCTTCAAAGAGGAATTATCAGAAGAAGAATAAGCCAACTTGTAGTTATTGCAAGAAGGTTGGTCATGAGGAACATTCTTGTCATAAGAAGCGGATTGATGAGATGAAGCATATTTTGAAAAAGAACAACATTAATTTGGCTTCTTCACAACAATCTTATTCTCTTTTTTTCAAATTGGGAAAAGAGAAAGTAAATGCACTTGTTGCTACTGCAGATTCTTCTCGGCAATGGATTATTGACTCGGGTGCATCACATCACATGGGTTCTGTTAGAGAACAATTTCTTTGTTGGATCCTTGTTCGATGCCCCACATTCGCATTGGGCATGGCCCCTGTAGATGTCATCAAGAAAGTTTTTGTTGATGTTGGCACTGGTACTTTTGAGGATGTCCTCTGTGTGCCTAATCTGTCAGCCAACCTTCCCTTCATCTATCAAATTTCCCATAATGGAAGAAAAGTTGAGCTCGCTCCAAATTCCGTCACCATTGGGGATCTTGAAGATAATGCACTTCTTGCAGTTGATTTTTTGGGCAAGCTATGGCATGAGTGGTTTGGTCATCTCAACTTCTGCTATCTTCAATAGATAATCACATAGGATATGGTCACAGGTCTTCCTCAAATCAATTTATCATATGGATTTTGTTTGGGTTGTGCCTTAGGAAAGCATCCTTTGGACAAAGGGAAGGCTTGGAGGGCTTCAAAAGTCCTTGAGTTGGTACACGGTGATGTGGTGGGTCCATTTCCATCCTTATCTTTTATCAAGGCTTACTACTTGCTCACTTTTATTGATGACTTTTCTAGATACCCATGGGTCTACTTTCTTTCACATAAAAGAAAAACTTTTAATAAATTCCAAGAGTTTAAGTATTTTATAAAAATATTTTTATTTTTATTTTTTATTTTCTATTTGTTTTTATTTTAAATATAAATTTGTGATTTATCGATGTTAATTTTTACATCTTTATTTATTTTTTGGTTCTTATTTCCATACAATAGTGAAGAAAGAGGTGAAAATATACATGTGTGCAACATCTTTACTTATTTTTGATTCTTATTTCCATACAATAGTGAGGAAAGAGGTGAAAATATACATATGTGTGCAACACCTTTACTTATTTTTGGTTCTTATTTCCATACAATAGTGAGGAAAGAGGTGAAAATATACATATGTGTGCAACACCTTTACTTCCCTCCTTCCACTCTTTCAAAGAGTGGAAGGAGGGAAGTAAAGGTGTTGCACACATATGTATATTTTCACCTCTTTCCTCACTATTGTATGGAAATAAGAACCAAAAAATAAATAAAGATGTGAAAAGTAATATCGATAATATTTTTTTATTTTAAGTTTTTTAAAAAATAAAAAATATTTTCATTTCATTTCTTTTCATATTTATTTCCAATCTTCTTATATATAGTGAATGAATTTTTAAAAATGTTTTCATCTCTTTTCTTTTCATATTTCTTTCTAATTTTCTTGTATATATGGTGAATGCTTTTACCCTTTCTCAATGCTTTAAAAACTCATTTTCACTCCGAATCCTTTCCTTCCTTTTCCATTTTCTTTCTGATCTCTTTGGATTTCTTTTGATTAGTAAAATAAGTTTATGTTTTTTTTTTTAATTATTGTATTACTTTCAAATTACTTTGAAATTTTTTTCACAATTGTTTATAAATTCACAATAATTATTATTTGAAATGACTTCGTTCCTAATTTCAATTCTGAATGTATTTTTTTTAAATTTTCTTGCAAAGTAATAATACGAAGGATATTTAAATTTATTTAATTCATAATTTAAAATTTTAAAGTAATAATATGAAGGATATTTAAATTTATTTAATTCATAGTTTAAATTTTTACTATATTTTAATCTTAGTACTATAATTTTTTTTTATATTTTTTATAAATTTACTTGTATATATGTTTTTCTATTTTTTTTCTTCTATCAATTGGGTTTAACTATGGTGGTAGGGACAAATGATGTTATCCTTTTCACATGGGTTCAATTCCCATAAGTGATATGTTGAACTAAAAACAAGTATATTGTTAAAATGATTTCGAGCCTTGTTGTTCACTGACCTTATACCTTGAAGATATTATTATTATATCTCTATATATATAAAATTTAAAGATATGATATGTATACTTAATATAAACACTCTATATGGAAAGATAAAAGAGTGATACTAAATTTACATATAAATAAAAAAATATGATATTTACATAAAACTATTGCTATAATGCAAATATAAATAACTTAACAATAATCAATATAGTATTTCCATATTTGCACAAGTTCCATTTTAAATGATTGAGAAACTATCTATGTTGGTTTAGATCCACTTTGACCAATATATTTTTTTCATAAGAGACATTTATTAGATTTGAAGCATCAATAAACCCAATTCAATTTATAAATGTATTTAACCTCAATACTCCCAAAGTAAATGCATTAAGAATCCCTTTTATTATCCACTCACACATATATTCTTCCATGGGAAACTATATCATCTATTGGAAGTCAGTATTCTACCATAAGAAGTTATATCATCCATATGATTTTATACATCAATAACCTATTCCATTACTAGTCATTTTGAAATTTTCCCAACACCGACGTTGTAAAGGTAAAAGGTGTAATTGCATTTAAAACATAATAATTAACATTTTTTTAAAGAAAAAAATATTTGTATTTCAATAAGAGAATATACATGAATCTGTCTCATGAAGGACTAAGTAAAAAGACTCAAAATTTACAAAATTTGAGCATAAAGGGATGCCCACAAATGCAGTCTACCATATCACATATTCAATCTACTTTTCCATCATCATATACACTTACATGCTAGGAACATTACAAAATTGTCCAATAACAAACATGAAGAGCCGAGGTGCCAACATGACACTGAGAATTAAAAAACAAAAGACAAGTCTTCAATCATCTGACCATCATAAAATTCTTGAGAGAACAGAGAGCCATCACAAAGCGTGAAGCCCTCCTTTGAGAGAGAATATGATATCTTGTCCAACTCTTGGAAGATGTGAGAAAAGGAGGTCCATTCGAAACCCCAGATTGACTCACGAATCAGATTCAACAGGGATTGAAGGTGGACCACCTGAACTTTAACTTTGCCACTAGCCCAATCAATGACCAACCTTGAGTCACCCATGATTTGCAGCTTTCAGACTCTATGAGATTTGGTTGTGTGCAGTAAAGTCCAAAGAGAAATGTTCATATTTAGTATTAGAGACGTGTCTAGGGGCATAATGAACATGAAAATAATGCGATGAATTAAAAAAAAAACTATGCCAATTCCACATCTTAGGGGTTTCCCTTGACTTGCACCATCAGAAAATCCCCAGGGGATGTCTAGATCCAGAGCTGGCATAGAAGGCTTGCGAGGATTTGATTTTTTAGGCTCGCATTTAAATTCGTGAGAGAGCTTCTCAATTAAACCTTCCACCACCTCCACTGGAACTTGTTTGTCTTGAAAAAGATTGAGATTACGAGCCCACTATATAAATTAAATCAAGAAATAAGGGAGAGAACTTTAGTTGGCCATAAACGCATCTAAAAACCAATATTTTACACAATCTTCCAATCTTGGAAGATTCTAACCAACCTTAGGCTTAAAATTATTTACAATTGATACCTAGGATGCAAAAGAGAAAGAAATGAAGATATGAAGCACAGAATCAGAGTCATGCCTACAAAGAGTGCACGTATTGGGACCAACCCATCCTCTTTTGAGACCATTGTCCCAAGTTAAAATATTATTTTTTAATTCCATCCATAAGAGAATTTTGGATTTCATAGGAGCATGCAACTTCCAGACTTGCTCCCACCACCAAGATTTCTCACCTGTTATAGCAAGATTTGCCTCACCCCATGCAACTTGATCAGAAGGCCTTTTTCCATTTCCCAATGCAGACTTGAAATCCTTTTTTGCAATTCCCAGAGCTAAAAAACATATTTTTCCACATATATGCACCCTAATAGCTATAAAGCATGCGTATACACAAGTTGCACCATTACATGACGCGTAAATCGAGTTTTGTGCACAAAATTAAAAAATGGTGTTGGGTTTCCATGCCACATCATGGGTCCATGATCCTTGACCTTCCATATACTGGAAACACTCTGACTCGTCCCTTTAGTTCCATTTGAAGGCTATAAATGGGCCATATCCAAGTTGTGGAGAAGGGGAGAAGAATTCAACTTTGAGAGCAAAGTTACTCTGGAGATATTATTCCCTTCTTATTGAGTCTGCATCCCTTTGTCCTTTTAAGTCTGGACACATTGTTCAACCCTTGTTGATATCAATTCCCATTTTCGAAATTTCCCTCCCCTTCTCTATTATCCCAACTTCTTTTGTCCATTTCTTTCCCCTCTTCTATACTTACCTAAATTTCCCTTTTCCTTTTTCCCTTCTTTTCTCCCTTTCTAGTTCTTATACTTAGTCATTTTCCAAAATGACGGGTTCGTGGGTTGGTGGACTCGCGGATCCACATCTCCATCCACACTCTCACATCATGAGTCTGGCCGACCGCCACATTATTCTATACTGAGCCATTTTTACAGTCACGGGTTCTCGGGTTGGCGGGTTTCAAGCTTTCATATCCCTTGTTCCGTGAACTACATTTTGTACCCGCCAGATCCACGATCTACATTTTGACCATTGGATTCCCCGAGATCCTAAGTATCTCATCCCTCCTATATTAAGTATGATCAACCACGTTACAACACTTATCCAATTCTCAGCCTTCTGCAACGACAAGTTCGCGGGTTCCTGGGTTGGCGAGTTCACAAAAGTCCCAAATGTTATTTGCTTTCATCTGTCCCTGCCACATTCACACTATTCTCGATACACATTTAGTATGGTTTAATGATAATAACTCATCATGTAGGTCCCGTAAATATTGTCATTAATAGGTGAAGGGCTCGAGGAGATTCCTTATTAAACCACATTAAAGCATGATTTGCGAAATATTATATATTATCTCTCAAGCGCTCATTTCAAATATTATCTGGATCAAAAGAACGCTCTCGTCAACTTATGGCAGCAGCAGCTCGACAACCGTTCTATGGAGATACTTTGAATTTTTTTGGATGAGAGGACTAGAACTTTCAGTGGTCTAGAGCATACTCTTATTATTCATCCCCTTCTGTTCAGAAGGAAGTAATTTGGACGTCCGGAAATGCTTGTGCAGGTTGTGTTCCTAAAGTTTTTGACTGTGAGGAATTTGTTTCCTGGTGCGTCGATAAGTATATAACAAACCAACAAATGATTCAACTCCAAGACCATTCTCATGTCTCTCTCTCGCCTCAAGTGTTTCGTAAAATGCTAAAACTACCAGAGCCAACACTCACCTTTAACGATGAAGATTGCAGGGACTTATTGAAAAAACATGACAATGACATGGATATCTTACTTGAATTCTTGGAGAATCTCACGGCCATCCCTAAAGATATTAACAGATTGTAGGTCAGCTTGTTCAAAAACCCATTTCGGGAAATTTCCTAGTTATTTACCAGAGTTACGGGCCAAGAAAATATTGCAAGCTTTTCCCCTATGATTCTTTACATCATGTATTTTATTGTTAACAAGAAGACCATTTTTGATTGGGGGAAGTTAATTTCCATTGAAATCTCTTCCCAATTGTCTCAATATAAAAAGGATAAGAATTTTTTTGTGTCTTCTTATTTGGTTTTTGCGATAGCACATTGCTGTCAATTTCCTAAGTTGTCTATATGCAAGAAGGTGAAATGTGAATTTGACCCTGTGACCTTTTGGTACCAAGCGTTATGGAGGCACAAAGCTTCCCTGCATTTTTATGAAGTTTTCAACGACTTTATCTCAGTTCTTAAAAAGTTGTTGTTTGGAAGATATACCCCAAGAATATCTTCTCAAGCTAGTAAATTTCTGGATAGAAAGGGGACTTTGGAGCAAATGGAGAATTACAATGTCATCAAGATTTTCGGTTCCAAGGAAAATCCTTCCTTTCTACCATGCCATATATCCGACATAATGTTTGTTATATAAGTTGCAAGGAAATGTAATTTATGGCTGCACTTTTTTCATGAAAAACGAAAAAAGAAATTCATACATTTGCCTTGGAAGATTGGGGATTTTGTATTCAGGAGTATGAACAAAATTGATGAATTTGCAAACTACTTCCACAACTTGAATCTGAAGTATGTTGAAAATATTAGAGGTTTTGACCCTAACGGAATATTTTTGGAACATATGTTAACAGTGGGTTTTAGCAATTCATTTATCCACAATGTTCTAGGAGAAGAAGATAATAATAATCTGGGCAATCCTACCCACATTGCTGGCGACTTAGAGACGATACTCAATACAAATGAGTTGTACAAACAAAGAGGAAAGGGTCTCAGTGAGAAGAGTGCCCAGTCCCCAAATGTTACTCCTAGGACTACAACACCTCGTAGCAGTGCTCCAGTCACCCACCCATCTAAAAAAGTAATCAACGTTTGTTCAGGTGGAGGAGGAGATAAGAACCCCCCTCCAGGAAAAATTGAAAGTTGACATAAAATTCCTCTGAGGAAGAAGAGGAAGAATATTGTACAAGAAGAAGAAGAGCAGCACGTCGAAAGTGACATCAATAGCTTCTACCTCGAAGATATGGAGCTTGAGGCTAACATTGAGAAGATGTTTCCTAACATTGATCAGCCAAGAGGCACGACCCACAAAAATTAGTCATTCAAAATTGTTGAAAATGAGATATTTAATGAAGAATAATCATTTTTGTTTCAAAGCATTGTTTTTTACAGCGAATCTAAGAAATTAATTATTGAGAAGAGTGATGTGAAGAATAAAAAGGGGAAATCTCATTTAGATTTTAACCTAAGAAATATGTTTCCTTCCCAAATTTCCAGAATTTATAAAGCAATCGGTGATGCATTGGACAATTCCATTGGTGGTCTTGAAGCAAAAAATATAAAGTTAAAGGAACAAATTAAGGAACTGGAAGAGACTCTGATGCCTCTTCCTCTCCTTGCCATCCCTTTGGAAATTGTCGGACCTGTCAATCCCGCAACCAAAATAAAAGGATCCTCAAGCTTACTCACAACAACCAGGAGCTATGTAGAAAATAATATCAAGAAAAGAATGGCACTGATTAAAAAAGATTCGAAAATTTCAAAGAACATGATTTCTTTTGGATCAAGGGCACATGCCTTCCATGATTATCTACAGGCCGACCTAAAAAATGAAGAATGTTTCTACCTTGATACCATGGTACCCTTTGGTATTAAAGTTTCCAATATGTCAGAGCTAAAGAAAAGAGAGGAGGAAATTCCCTCTCCAAGTCAGATCAAGAAGTTGAATGCCTGCTGGAAAGAGAAAATAAAGAACTTGAACAACATCAATTATGAGTGCAACCAAGCCATACCAAGGAGAGAATATTTATTCAAAAGACTCATGGAGGTGGACCTAGCTGGGAGCACTAACGAAGTCCAAGATCCCAAGTTGATCCTCAACTCGTTGTTCCTAACAAAACAAAATTTCAATGAGAAAGTTGAGATTTTTAAAGGATTATCAATTGAAATTTTTTATGGCATAATTGAATATGATGAGAACGCCATAGATAACTGGCTAGTGGATTATTCCGTAAAAATCAATATATTGAAGAATTATTACATGTAATTTCTATTGATCTCCAATACTTGGAGGGTGAGTTGTTCAATATTATAATCTGGCATGAAATCAACGTCGCACCTATGAAAACTTATATCGAAGAATGGTTCAAGAAGGCTATGGATAAACTGAAAAATGAAGGGCAAGAAGCAGTTGAGATGATTCATGTAACCGTCGATGAAAACTATAAAAGGAAATTAGTGAGAAATATAAGAGGAGAGAAACCATCATAGTAAGGTTACACTGATCACGTCCTTCTTTTCTTTATCAAGTCCTTCATCCAATTATTCCACCTCTTTCACTAGAAAGTTTTAACCAAAGACTAATAACTCATTTTTTCTTCTTACCAAGTCTTGTTGATCCTTCTACTGCCCATCGTATTTCTTCTAAAATATTATTTCTTGTATTTATTTGCTTTATGGTCCGCAAGAGCCCCAATCCCAGTCTTTAAGACAAACACATTTACAATTCCAAGAATATGTAACAGACTATATATTTTTTGGAAATTTCAAGAGAACTACTTTGGGAACAATCTCGACTGTGCTTTTTAACCTTGTTTTCATAATATAAAGTATTTTAGGTTGATCTATCATTATATTTATTTGAGTTGCCCATGTATCCACTCTGTTAAATTTCTCTTATGCATGCATATCATCTTATTTTTATTTTATGTGATCGAAAATCTTTATCTTAAACTATGATGGATGTGAGGAAATTTTGCTTATTTTCTTTAAATGTGTGAAGTGTGTGATTCTTGGTCCTTTCTCAAGAACTTTCTTCAAAAATAAAACACAAACATTTTCCTTTTATTTTGTTCTAATATTTATGTTTCTTTGAATTACTATGATGGACTTCTGTCAAGTCCCACATTTTGAATATTTGAAAAATCTCAAGAAAATTTAAAGAGGAGTACCACCTCTATAAAAATGCAGGGGGATTTACATCCTTGTGAGGTTGTCATTTTGGTCCTAACGGATTCAAGCATAAACATTTTTTGCGACCATATTGGGGAATGAACTGAAATTCGGAACCTGGCCCAACATTTTTGATAGAATATATGACTTTACCCCAGGGTAATCAACCACGTTTGGAAATTGGATTGAATAATCAACGAAACATTTTACATCAGTTGTACAATATGGTAATAACAAAAGCCCAAACTTGAGAAGAGTTAGAAAGGTCCTGGAATATCTTAGTCCAAGAAGAAGAAAGAAAAATCCTTCGAAGACAGAGGAGAGAGGAATGATAAGACCGAAGAAATCATAGGCTAGCTAGGCTAACACACGAACAAGGTCAGGATTGAAGATGGACGAATATAAGGGACCCATTAACAAAAGTAAGAGAAAGCAAGTCTTTATTATTAGAAGTGAGAATCCTATCCCTTGACTCTCCCTGGAGATGGCAGAAAGAAACAAACAACCCAGAGACAAGCATCATGAGGAGAGACAAGGAGGTGGAAGAGATGCTGCAATAAATCACAGAAACCCAAGATTTGAAAATTGAAGGAGGGTAAGAGATTCCCATCTAAATCTTGTAGGTGAGAAGCATGATCTCCTTTTTCTCCATAAGGGCACCTTAAAGTAATTTTCTGGAGACAGAGAAATCGATGCAAAAAGGCATCTGCACTTATTTCTTGATGTTTGTGATTTTCACCGTGTTGAGTATGACGATGTCATGGTAAGGTTGTTTCTGCAAACCTTATCAAGAAGAGAGTATGAATGGTATACAATGTTTCTCAGTAGATCCATTCACTCATTTAATGACCTTAAAGCTATGTTCTTGACTATGTTTTCCCCTCCAATTGCTTATGATACCCTTCTCACCGATTTCACCCAAATTGGTTTGAGGAAGAAGATATGAGATTTTAATCTCAAGTTCAATAAAACCTTGAGTAGGATTCCAGAAGATAAAATACCAAATGACCCAGTCATTCTTGGTTGTTATAAGAATGCAATGCCCATGAATACAAAATATGCTATCAGAACATCCCAAATGGATACTTTGGAGGAGGAAATGACTAAAGCCACTGAGATGGAAGAAATTGTGATTGAAATGGGTGTCAAACCCAACATTATACTTGGAAAAGTACAAAGAAATCTGGGAGGATTAAATATTGATAATCAAGGAGCTTACAATTCAAGAAAGAACGAAGAATTCAATCCTTGATTGGCTCAAAACCAAATGATGGGAGGAGGGTTTTTCAAGGGAACCATACTTGATGTAAAGGTTGATCCAGTGGCGGCATAGGAAACTAAGCAAAGAATCGAAATTGCATAGATGAATAGAACCATCAAACAAATGCAGAACGAGATAACCCGACTAAGAAGGGGAGATAATTAACTGCCAAATACAAGAATTCCAATCCCATAGTAAAGTAGGAACCCTCCCCAAGAAAACCGAGTAAGGTTTGAAAACACTAATAATCTGCAAAGACCAAGGGTTCCCAGGAAGCCTACTCCAAATGCGGTTGTTCTGGATGATGTCTATGATGAGAAATTTATTGACCAAGATAATTATTACTCACTTGATGAGAGATATGAAACTGTGCAGATAGACGAATGCGAGACGCCCATGTATATATTTGAAGAGGGTGAAAACGATCCAAACTCGCAAGAAAGCGTCGCTTAGACAAGAGGATTTGTAAGTAGACCAAAAAATAAAAGTGATTTTGATAGGGAGAACCAAAAATAAAAAGAAAAGGAAAAAAAAAATGAGAAAAGAGCAAATGAGAAAGTGATGGATGGCGTGGGAAGTAAAATGCAACACATGACACCAAAATCTACTCAAATGACATATAATGTTGTGGAGGATTTGAGTAAATTAAGGATAACCCTGCCCTTTACGGAAGTGGTGAAGATTCCCCAACAAAGAGAGAACAATTTAAATTTGTTGGATGATCCATGTGAAAGAGAATAAGTTGTTGTTACCAGTCCAAAAAAAATCCCTAGCCAGTCAACTGTCAAGTTGAGAGGTAAAATTCCTCCCTTTTACATTTCCATTGAAAATCATGATGTTGCACTACATAATTGTTTAGTTGACACTAGCGCGACGAACAATATCATGCCACTGGTGGTCGTAGAAGCATTGGGCATGATTTGCACCAAGTATTATGAAACCGGTGAAAGTATATATGCAACCGATTCTAGAAAAGTGCCAGTTGATGGAGAAATCAAGGATTTTTATGCTTGGATTACAACAACCCCCCATATCATTACAATTTTCAATATTATTATGGTAGACCTTCCTCCGGCGTATGGAGTTATGTTGGGAATATACTGGACATCTATGATCGAAGGATATATAATAATGATGGAATTTGTATGACATTTCCAGGCAAAGAAGGAGCAATGATTAAAGTGCCCCGTGAACCTAGAAAACCCTTATCTTTCAAAAAGAAGGATAATGTATTGATGGAGGATTATATAGATGCTGGAATTGGAAACTATGAAATCCTAGACATAGAGCATAATGAAAGTCCAGATCAAGTGCAAGACACGTAGAATCGATAATATATGTTTGAAGGGTATTGGAGGATGTCATTTGATGGAGCATGTTCAAGCTATGGAAATGGAGTTGGAATCATTCTTATGATTCTAAGAAAGATTATGCATCCACAATCTATTAGACTGGATTTTTCATTCACTAATAACGAGGCAGAGTATGAAGTTTTGATTCAGGGGATGATCCTTGCATAGGAAATGAAAATAGAACATCTAATTGTAACTGGCGACTCAAAGTTGGTCATCAATCAGGTTACCAAGAGGTGTAAAATAAAAAAGTAAAGACTTAAGTTGTATTTCAAAAGAGTTAACGAATTGATGGAATCTTTCAGTTCCTTCAACATTTATTTTATTCCAAGGGACAAGAATCACAAGGAAGATTCACTAGCCTTGGCAGCCTCATTGTCAAATCCAGATGATATCCAAAGAAAAACGTCTTTCCAAGTAGAAAGAGATTTCCAATCATCCGTGTCCGATAACATTGAGTACTTGCAAGTGTTTGAGGAAGATGAACAGCTGGAAAGTTTTTTGTTAAATGATGATGATGATGAAGAAGATCACTTGTCAGTTGTCCCCAAATATTGTATACAATTTGAATCCATTTTCATGAAAGACGATCATGCTAAGAATCTCCTTGAAAAAATTTCAATTCGAAAAGTGCAAGAAA
>ML867510.1:0-21132 GCA_009831015.1 Picea engelmannii
TCAACCAAGATTAATGTCACAATGAGACATAACCCTAGACAAATGTCACTTGATCCAACATCACCCTCGAGAAATATTGTAATGAATCTTAACCCTCATTGAACATTGTAATGCCATAGAAGCATTAAGGAATGTACCAATTCGACATAAGTCAACCAAGATGGATGTCATATTGTGACATAACCATTGACAAATGTTGCAATCCAACATAAACTTTGAAGAATGTTATAATGCAACATAACTCTTGATGAACATTGCATTGCAACATAATTAGCGAAGAACGTATAAGTCAACCAACATGAGTGTTACAATAGGACATAACCATATTATCAACCTCATAGTTGTATAGTGTAACATAATATTGAAAGGAAATGTGTTTAGGTTGCAATGTGATATAATATTGTGATCACCAATAGTGTCGCAATGTGATCACATGTGACATAATTTAAATTCAACCTCTTTATGTTATAATATAACATAAAATTCAATTCAATTTCTTAACGTCACAATGTGACATAATATTGAAGTTAATTATAAAGTCACATGTGACATAATATTGAGTCAACCTCTTCATGTCACAATGTGATAGAATATTGAAGTCAAACATCTTAAATTATTTCTTTTGAAATGCTACAAACTTCACCATTGTTGCCTTAAGTTAACCATAATTCACCAAAAAAAAATCAAAGTCAACCATATTAAACTAAAGTCAAACATAATCAAGTATAGTCAACCATCATCCACCAACATCAATCAAAATGAACGGAATGCCATGGTCAACCATTATTAAACAAAGATAAGCAATGTCAACTACATTTAATCATAGTCAACCAAATTGAACCATGACCAAGCATAGTTAACAAAAATCAAACATTATCAACCATGGTTAAGGGTGGTCAAACATAGTCAAACAAACTTGGTCAACCATAATTAACCATGTTCAAACCTAGTGAATCATGGTTGATCAATTTTAAGCATAGTAAATCAATGTCTACCCTACATGAAAGCATCATCAACAATTATGTAGGCTATTCTTGTTCGTTTAATGCCAGATAGATATCGGCAAATCATTTCCAGTTGGCTGGCAGCCCACTTCTACTTTATTTTTAAAGTAAATAAACGTGCACCCCGAAAATCTTTCGTTTTGCAATCCATTAAATCCCAAATATTCAGAGAGAGGACTGAAGAAAAGAAATGGATCACGTGTAAACATACTGTTGAAATGAGTTGCATGAATCTCTTCCATGGCAGTAGCATTAGTGAAGAACTTTTAAGAAAACAAATGGATCACGTTTAAACATAATGTTGAACTGAGTTGCATGAATCTCCTCCATGGAAGTAGCATTAGTGAGGGACTTTTCCAGAATGGGGGCCAGTTTCTTGGTCGACATCCTCCTCTTTTCCATCGGGCCAATTTCTTGGTCGACATTCTCCTCTTTTCCATCTCAATTTCATGATATTTTTTTGGTCGACATTCTCCTCTTTTCCATCTCAATTTCATGATATTTTTTTCCTTTTAAGAGAAAGCTGTAGCGAAAAAGAGTTTGGAAATGCAGTTCTAGAATGATTTAAAAATAAACTAATAAATGATATTGCATATTGAAACATCCTTCAAATCAACTAATAAATAATATTGCAGATTGAGACGTCTTTCAGTTAAAGGACATCAAGTTGCAAATGCTAATAAATTTTTTTGTAATGTCTTTGCCTGAATAGAAAGCACACTATTTTCAAGAAGGAGGTCACACTTTCGATTTAACATAGGATTTCATGCAGGAGCTTCATCCTTCGTCTACTTCTTGCAGGAGCCAATCTTGTTTTTTGCATATCTGTTTTACTCAGACTTCTCGACCACCCAGTTGTTTTTTGAGCTTCATCTTCTATTCGTTTGAAACTGTAGGCATCGGCTGATCTCCTTCCAAGAGAATTAGAGGCATTTGATCTTTTTCCATCGACGTTATTTGTCAAGGGCCGCTTAGATTTGCTGTTTGAATGGAAATTAGAAGGAGAGCCACCGGATTGATCAGATTCCACGAAACACCAATCGCACAATTCAGTATGATCTCCATTGAAATATCTTTGGCTGCAATATCTGCCAATTCATGACCAAAACATGATTATTATTCAACCAAAAAACGAATCTGAAAATGTCATAAATACAAATCTGAAACATCACAATACTGAAAGCTTTGTGTAGTCCTACTTGTGCTGGAAGCGGAATCGGCATTTGCTACACTGGGCAAAGCCTGCATCCCCGCACATACTACACTCCATGATGGTTTCTCTTTGTCTTTGTCCTGGGGGAGAGATTTTTCTTTGAGGCAGAGTAGGAAGTGTAGTGAGTGCATTGTGAACTTAGCATTTGAAGAGGAAGATTATAATTGTCAAATAAATTGCTCTAAGAGAAGAGGCATTGTACCATTGTTCAAGAGAGAGATCTCTATATAACATGGAGAAGAAATACTATAAGTAAATTTCACATAGAATCCATGTTGGTGAAGTGAGTGTGTTATAAGTCCCTCGTTTATAGATCACATAACCCTTGATGAACATCAACCAAATTTAGCCAAAGTCAAACTCAACTACACTTATCCAAGTTAGCCAGAAACATGTGAGTAAATTAATGCCAAACTCAATCATTGAAGTCAACCTATTAGAACATATCATATTTCTTTTACTCATAATTCAAAAATTGAATTTGTTGCAAGTTTAAATATAAGCCAACATTATTAATTGTTGTAATGTGGCATTGTGTACTTTTACTACTTATTAATTATAGGAATTGTACATAACCTTTGATGAACTCCATAACCAACGTAATCACCGAGGAATGTCAAAATGCAACATAACTCTCAATGAACGAGACAATGCAACATAACCATTAAGAAACAAAGAAATTTGACATAGGTCAACCAAGATGAATGTAACAATGAGACATAAACCCTAGAAAAATGTCACTTGATCCAACATCACCCTTGAGAAATATTATAATAAAACTTAACCCTCATTGAACATTATAATTCCATGGAAGCATTAAGGAATGTACCAATTTGACATAAGTCAACCAAGATGGATGTCATAATGTGACATAACCATTGACAAATGTCGCGATCCAACATAAACCTTGAGGAATGTTACAATGCAACATAACTCTTGATGAACATTGCATTGCAACGTAATTAGCGAAGAACATATAAGTCAACCAACATGAATGTTTCAATAGGACATAACCATATTATCAACCTCATAGTTGTATAGTGTAACATGATATTGAAAGTAAATGTCTTTATGTCGCAATGTGATATAATATTGTGATCATCAATAGTGTCGCAATGTGGCATTTTGTCGCAATGTGATCACATGTGACATAATTTAAATTCAACCTCTTCATGTTATAATATAACATAAAATTCAATTCAACTACTTAACATCAGAATGTGACATAATATTGAAGTCAATTATAAAGTCACATGTGACATAATATTGAGTCAACCTCTTCATGTCACAATGTGATAGAATATTGAAGTCAACATCTTAAATTATTTCTCTTGAAATGTCACAAACTTCACCATTGTTGCCTTAAGTTAACCATAGTTCACCAAAAGAAACCAAAGTCAACCATATTAAACTAAAGTCAAACATAATCAAGTAGAGTCAACCATCATCCACCAACATAAATCAAAATGAACCACATGCCATGGTCAACCATTATTAAACAAAGATAAACAATGCCAACCATATTTAGTCATAGTCAACCAAATTCAACCATGACCAACCATAGTTAACAAAAGTCAAACATTATCAACCATGGTTAAGGATGGTCAAACATGGTCAAATATAATCAAAATTGGTCAATCATAGTTAACCATAGTCAAACCTAGTCAATCATGGTTTATTAAGTTTAAGCATAGTAAATCAATATCCAGTTTATGAGTACAAATGATGGTATGAAGTACCTTGGCTTCTTTCTTAAGCCTAATAATTACAAGGTGGCTAATTGGAATTGGATGATTCAAAAAATTGAAAAGAGAATAGGGAATTAGTCCTTTTGTTGGCTCTCCTTAGGTTGCAAGCTCGTCTTAGCAAAATCATTATTGCAAAGCCTCTCTGTGTATTGGCTCAGTCTTGTTAAAATTCCATCCTCCATCTTGCATAGGATTCAACAGCTCATCACAAACTTCATTTGGAGAGGTGCTAGAAAATCAATCGGCTTCCACTTAGCCAAATGGAAAAATATTGCTATGCCAAAGGAAAATGGGGGATGGAGTATTTGTAATCTTGATTGGTTTGCTTTGTCTTTAGATGACAAGTCTTGTTGGAGGTGTATTTTTGGAGAAGGACTATGGAATTCTGTGTTAAAAAAGAAATGCCTCAAAGGAATCAACTTGACTTCTTGGATCCAGAAAAATGAAAGTAAATTCTCGGTTGCCTCTATCATTTGGAATAATTTCATGAATTCTCTACCAATTATTAAAATATGGTTGGCCTGGTCTTTAGGTAGTGGTAAGTAGTTCATTCTTGTCCTAGATCCCTTCATTGGAGGTAATGCATTGTGTACTCTATCTGGCCCGTTAATCAAACATCTTAACAATGTGCATATTTTCACTTTAGCACAGGTGACTTATCCTTATGCATCAGGAAATAATCCTTGATGGATTGATTCCAATCGACTTAGGTTGTCAAGTGAGATGGCTACAGAATGGGATAATTTCTTTATTATGTTGCGTAGCAATGGTATCTCTTTTAATAATTCCAATGATAAACTTGTTTGGTCTTGGATAGGGCGAAGGGCTCTATCACTGCTAAATTAGCTTATCAATCCATATTTTTTTCTAATATTTTGGAGGATAATAGATGGTGGTATAAGGCTATTTGGAAATTTAATGTCCCAGGAAAAATTACTTGTTTCATTTGGCTATGTTTGATGGAATGTATTCTTACAAGTGCTAACTATAGAATAAGGGGAGGGATTGAACCTTCAACATGCGGTCTATGCCTCAATGCTGAAGAGACGACCTCTCATCTATTTGTGTATTTTGATGTTTCAAAATCTATTTGTAAAGATATCCTTTTGTTCCTGAAGATTCCAGATGTTTGGGGAGGTCATGTTTTAGAAGAAAATCTTTTAGATTGGTTCATTAACTATCCTAAGTTGAGACATATTCCCTTTATAGTGATATGGGGAATTTGGAAATATAGGAATAAAATTTTATTTGAGAATTGGAATAGACATGATTCAAAAATTTCCACAAAAATCTTACTTTCAATTCAAGAATTCCAAGGAGACTGTGAAATGGATAAGATATACTTCATACTCAGTCCAATTTATTTTGATGATTCTCCTATTGGGTTCTTTGATGGCGCTGATGGTGGAGGTATTCATGGTATTGGTTTCTTTCTTAAACTTAGCAATGATAATTTATACAAAGCACACTTTGCTGGTGGCGAATGAAGAAATATGAAAGCATAAATATTGTGCTTATGGGGCCTTTTACACTTTGCATCTAGCCTATCTATAAACATGATGATGGTCATTGGAGATTCGAAGGTGGCGATAGATTGGATAAAAGGGAAGGAAAAACTGAATCTACTTTATTTCAGCCCATGGAAAGATCAAATATGGAGGTTAAAAGACAGTTTTAAAGGGCTCAAATTTATGCATGTTCACATAATCTTTAACTCTGTTGTTGATAAACTATCCAAAAAGGCCCTAAAATGTACTATTGGATGGTTGTATTTTGAGGAACATTTTCAAGGAGTAGTCATTCATGTAGATAAATACTTTTTGTTCAATTGACAGATTCACACTTTGGTCTTATAGAACTAGTTCTTAACTATATAGTGATGATATGAACTTTTACATTTTGTATATTGAATCAATTCTGTTTTGAAGACAATAGTAGCAGATAGTGATGTCCATTATCAATCTGCCAAGACATATATGGATCCATATGTTCAATGTAAGCATCATATGTATTTTGAAAGTTTCATTTGATTCTGAATAGAATAGTAGTGAAAGTGTTTTTTTCTGCATGATATTGTTTTTTAATCAAACATAATCAATCATAGAAAATGGTGGTGAACCATCATCAAACATACTCAATAGTAATCAATCACGGTCAACCATCAATAACTGTGGTCATTCATGGTCAAACCTTAGTTAACCATGATAATTATTTTTGTTTGTTTGTTAGTTTGTCCGTGACATGTGGGACTAACCTGTGGCTAAGAAACCATGACTTAGGGGCATCTAAGCCATCAAAATCACTCAGGGATCACACCCGGCCTGAGCCACACCAACCCTTAACATGGTTGGTTTTCTTGTCCCCGCAGATTTCGAACCAGTGACTTTAACATCACGGAGTGCCTTAACAATCCACTCCGTAACTGAATGTCCTACACCTCGGGGACTTAACCATGATAATTATTATTATATATTTTATTTTATAATAAATTATAATATTTATAATTTTTTAGTTAATTATAATAAATTATAATTAATTTATGTGATTATTATTCTTAATATTAACATTATTTTACTAATTCTTTTTTTCTATCTTTACTATGATTATTATTAATAATTATATATTTATATTTATAAAAATTAATATATTTATTTTCATATTATTATTATTAATTGAAAATGTAAATAGTCAATTACCATAACCATAATAACCAAAGATAATTTATATATTTCAATCAATGACATTTCTACTTCACAATAAATAAAAAAATTGTATATTAACCATCTTTAATTAATATGATTGTGTGAGTAGCAAATCAAACATAAAGGATGAAACACCATATATCATACAACACATCAATCCTCTAATTGTTCCATTGACTTTTCAACAAACACCATATAACGTGATTTCGACACCTACCAAACACCAAGAAATAAACAAATTAATTAAGGAAAATTTTGAATTGTCATTTTATTTGACGTGATCACATTTTATGTGGGGAAATAGAACAAGAGTAAACAATGCAAACTATAGCACATTATGTAGGCTATTCGTGTTCGTTTAATCCCAGATAGATATCGGAAATGTTAGGAAGCATAAGCAAAAACATAACATAAGAAAGAAAGATCAAACATGCATTAAACAAAGCACAACAAACTCACAATTGACATAGTGATTTATGTGGAAAGCCAATACGAAAAAAAACCACAGCAATGATAATCATTATTCTTTTATTCAAGGGAGAATTACACAATTGACACAGTGATTTATGTGGAAACTCAATACGGAAAAAAACCATGGCAATGATAATCGTTATTCTTTTATTCAAGGGAGAATTACAATAGTCAATCTTAGGCATACAACCATCCTCTCCTCTCATACACACAACACCTCGGTATTGCGTCTTGCTCTCACACACTCAATACACATTGCTCTCACACCTCTATGGGTATGCTCGTATATATAACATCTATCACTCAGTTACATAGACTGATCATGAATAGATCACATAGTTACATGAATAGTTCATAAATAGATTGCATGCATGTGCATGTGACCGCATGAGGAAATTCATTGGCATGTTTCCAAAAATCTCCACCTTGACAACAATTTACCTGATATATCATTCCTTTAATTAATTCATCACCTTTTCTGCAAGCGAAGAAAAGCCAAACAACATCACAACTTTGCAACTTCTCTGGCAATATCGTTACGTGAACATGCCTGCACAATTCTCTCCAGCATGGACCATTCTGTCTCTATCAGTAACTTATCTAATAGACCGATGCACTTGTCCAAATCTCATGAATCATAACCACAGACCAAATAACTGCAACCAATCTAGGTGATACATGTTCTTCTGTGTTTGAAGCACCCATTTCTATGCTCTTCACCTATTTTCGTCATGTGTCTACTAACAACACCAACTGCATATGAAATGCTGACCATTTATCCATCGCAATCATCAAACTTCCTACTAGCATATATTACTTGAGACATATAACCCTTTTCTTCTTCATCAATTATGACATAAACCTGAAGATAAATTACAATGGAAAGCCAAAGGGATTTTACTAGTTTCACATTATTCATACTGAATTTCCTGAGTATCTCCACCACATACTTCTGTTGCGATAACCAAGCTTACCATATTTCCTGTCTCTATTTATTTCCATGCCCAAGATTTATTTTGCTACTCCCAGATCCTTCATAACAAACATCCTAACCAACTGAGCCAACCTGTTGACCTCAACCATGCTTGTTCTTGCAACAAGAATAATTTATAACACCAAGATAGTGAATATGCCATAAACACAATGGTTATACTCACTTCTTGTAAAATTTGGCTCACCATGAAGGAATCAAACATCTTGTGCCATTTTCTTAGCATGTTTTAGGACATACACTGATTTTTTAGTTTGTAAATAAATCTTCTATTGCGATTCTGAAATAACCGTTCCAGTTGTTCCATATACATCCCCTTATCCAAAAAACTCCATGTAAAACAATTTTAACATTTAGTTGTACTATCAAAACCAGTGCTAACACATCATGAATAGAAACAAGTTTTTAACAACTGGTGAGAAACTTTCATGGAAATCAATACCTTCCAAATGCCTTTCTGCTACCAACCATGCTTTCAAACTTTCATATTTTACTATGTTTTATTTTATAAAAGGATATTCATCAAACACCGTATCTCTATCCATGATGATTCTATTGGTAGTAGAATCCCATAGTCTGCACCCCTTAACATCATCACCATATCAAATATCTACCTATTTGATCTAGATCCTACTTAAAAAGAAGATAAAAAACCATAAGCACCACAACTGAATAATTTCACATTTAAGTAATTACCAAATGACATGTTCATACCTCTTCCTGAATCTTCCTGTCTTTTGCAACCGATGGTGACCGAGTTACGAGATAACAAAACCACTTCTATCCACAACTATTGCTGCAACTTGGCATTAATGAACATGCCTATTCAATCCCAACTTCCTTGCAATACTTTATAAGTTCCATGGATATGAACTTACCTTCATAATATATTCTCAAACACTTGATTGATTTGCCAACATGATCTAGATTATTTTTGGCACGAAATGAGAGCGAAGATATGATAAATAAATGCATAGAGATATAGAAGATATCCAATAATATAACAGAAACATATCAAAGATGCAACCATAAAAACATAGATACATTAATACATGATTCTATTAATGAAAGAAATGTATAGAGATTGTAAAAATACAGAGTGAAAAACTCGCTAGAATGGTGGCAGCTTATCTCTGAGAAGAGATGTGATGGCTACTCGCATTCACAAGAAGATGATTACAATGAGGCTCTGAAGGCCTTTTTACAATAAACATGAATGTCAAAAAACCTAACCCTAGGAGATGAAACGCCAAAAGTCACGTGGGCCTCGTTTGGGGAAGTCAGTACATCCACTTCCCGGGGTCGTAACTTTTGCATAGGATCTTCGTTTGACGCATAAGATACATCGTTACAAAGATATATTCGAGTAATACAACTATTGACAATGCATTAAATTAGGATATTGGTCGTCCGTTTGATGCCCAAAAAATGTCGTTTAGGGCCTCAAAATGGCTCCAAAAGTTCAGGACCCGAAAAACTGCCAAAAATAGTAAATTACCAAAATTGTCAGAAAACTGTTTTGAGCTAGTTGGAAAAGGTGGGTGGCCATCGATATCCACCTGGATCAATCCTCCCTCTTTAGAAAACAATGGTCTCCATTACGTCGAGATCCCTGGTGAGAGAGGGAAGCGATTGCTGAATCTGAATCTTGGTGAGCTGCTTGCCTTGCTGGAGACGTCGCATTGCTCGATTTGTGGAAGGTTGTCACGAACCTGTTGAGGCTGAGTCTGTTCAACAAGTTGAGCTACATGAAAGGTCTCTGTGCAGAAGGAATATTTGCACTTTGTTGCAGCCTGTTCGACCTACTTCAGTTGGATAGCAGGTGCTTGGGGCGAGACTGTGGTGGTTGCAGTGTCCTTTTGTTCCCCTTTTGAACAGATTGTGAAGAAGATGAATTTTGCAGAATGAGATACTACCTTGCGGACTGTTTAGGTGGAACAATAGTCAGAACTACCTCTGGTATTTTGTAGATATGACCCCCTAGAGAAACAATGACATTGCGGGGTCTAGACTTGTAAACAACATGGCGCTTCCACATATATGGTTGGCCCAAGAGAACATCAAAGACATCTAGTGGGGCAACATCACATAATACCTCATCCTTGAAGGGTTGGATGTCATATGACAATTTAAACTATTGGTTGAAACTAATATCTCATCCCTGGCAAAGCCACCCGATGTTGTATGGTTGCGGGTGTGGTGTTGTTGAAAATCCCAACTGTTTGATGACCTTTACTGAGATGAGGTTCTTCTGGCTTCCTCTATCAATAATAAAATGCAGTGGGGTCCCCTTCACCCACATATGTGAATGAAAAAGGTGCTCCCCCTGTTCAGGATTTGTTGGTTCTTCTGGTTGAATTGTTGTGGTCATGACAATAGCAGTGAGGTCTGTGTCGATGATCTTTCTTTTACCAGTATTTTCAAAGTCAGATTCTGAAACAGGGTTCAACTCCTTCTCTTTGATCTTGGCCACCAATGACTGTTTTGAGCGACATTCATCGATGTTGTGCCAGGGGATTTTGTGGAAATCACACCATTTTCTGGTGTCCTTCTTTGTCTTCCTGTGACCCTTCTTTTCTTGTGGCTTGGATTGGTTTTTGGGAGAATGTTTTTTAGGGATGTCTTTATCATACTTTGGTTGTTGCAGATTTGTAGACCCAAACTCCCATTTGTTTTGGTGCTTAAATTTCTACTCGATTTTAACAACATACCGATAAGAAACACTGATTGATGAGACTTCTAGAAAATCCATTTCAGTTTGGATGTATCTGCGTAGAGCCCCACCATATTTCAGAACCAAATGTCATTCAGAGTCTTTGATACCCAGCTTGGTGCACAAGGTATGGAAGGTATTGGTGAACTCTGGAACTGCTTGGCCCTTCTCTTGTCGCAGTGTGGTCCATCTCACGTACTGGTCCTCATAGTTGCCAATAGGGTAATATTGTTCCTTTACCTCATCCATAGAAAAATCCCAAGTGGGCTCGACCCCATATATTCCAGATTCCTCTATGGAAATTTTTTTCAAGTAAGTTTCCCACCAATGTTTGACATGGGGGAGAGTTTTAAGGAGTGTGAAGGTGATATTTTCCCTGTTGGAAAAATTATGAACAGAGAAATAACCTTCTAACATATTTAACCATTTGTCTAGGGCATCCACATCTATCTGACCTTCAAATACAAGAATATCAAAATTAACCTGTACCTTGAAAGGAGAGGTACTTCCAAAGTGGTTGTTTGATGAATATGTGCTTGTTTCTATCGATAGGCATTGAAGGATGTGGGAAAAATTCTCTATCATTTCATCCCTCTGTTGCGTGAGAGCTTGCTCAGGCAACATATTGATATGATCGTTTGTTCCGTCGTTTTTCTTTTCTTCTGCCGTGGAGGGTTTCTTGGGCATGCAGGAGCGATTGTCTTCAAGAGAGACAAGCTCAATACTTAACTTGCTATACTCATACCTCGTGGGGAACATGCACTTAAAAATGATTAAGAGGAGCCTACTCTGATACCACTAATCCATATTATTTTCGGCACGAAATGAGAGCGAAGATATGATAAAGAAATGCACAGAGATATCACAGATATCCAATAATATAACATAAATGTATTAGAGATGCAACCATAAACATAGAGATACTGTAATACATGATTTCTATTAATGAAATAAATGTACAGGGACTATAAAAATACAGAGTGAAAGACTCGCTAGAATGGTGGAAGCTTATCTTTAAGAAGAGATGTGACGACTACTCACATTCGCAAGAAGATTATTACAATGAGGCTATGAAGGCCTTTTTACAATAAACATGAATGTCAAAAAACATAACCTTAGGAGATGAAGTGCCAAAATTCATGTGGGCCTCATTTGGGTAAGTCAGTACATCAACTTCCTGGGGTCATAACTTTTGCATACGATCTTCGTTTGATGCATATGATACCTCATTAGAAATATCTATCTGAGGACTACAAATTCTGAAAGAACATATAACAATAATATTTTTCAACCGGTTGATGCCCATAAAACATCATTTGGGGTCTCAAAATGGCTCCAAAAGTTCAGGACCCGAAAAACTGCCAAAAATAGTAAATTACCAAAATTGCCAGAAAACTGTTTTGAGCTAGTTGGAAAAGGTGGGTGGCCACCAATATCCACCTGGATCACAACACATCAGCCTTTCTACAAACCCACCTTTCTAAACTGAACACACTTCTCCACCTCGAACTTTTCATTCGGACAACTTTGACCAAATCCGGCCAAACCGACCAAGTAAGCCTTCATCGTTGATCAAAATCTAGACTAGGGGTCAAATTTTAGCCCAAAAATGAAACTGTTCAGAATCGTTTCAAAACAAACAAGTGCATAGCCCTCATTGTCATGAACCCAACGCACTTCGAACATGCTCAAATGGACATCGAACGAGTGAGATATTGTGATCTGTTCGATTTTCCAAACACGCAAAAACAAGTTGCTGACTGTACAATCCGTACAGTCCATACAGGATGACGTGGCAGGGGTACAAATGCACACGTGTTAATGATGACATGGAAATTTTTGATTTTATATATGCTTGGGAGAATGACGTGATGACACGTGGTGCTTTATTGGCAAATTAGAAGGTGCCACATAGACCAGGCATGGGCTGCTATGTGGCACCATGTTGTTGTGTAAACATTATAGTGGGAGTCCGCAGGACTCGATCTCGAGACCTCCCATATGATCTAAATATTTGGCAAAGGCCGCCCAACCGACATGCCTATCAATTGGTTCTTACAATATAATATTTGCGAATATATTTAAATTTTAATATATTGTGTGTTGGCACGGGGTCCGGGCTGGTGCTTAGCCCAAACCCCCGGTCACATACCCCTTTACAATATGACCCTAACACACACAATTGCACGGGAATTTTGGCGCGTTCGTTTCAAATGGGTATCATGTGCCCCACCACTTTTCAAGCGCACGACTAACCTTGAAAATGTAGCCCTTTTTATGTGTGGGAAACGTGGCCACATGGCCCCCCCATGTGCCCAACACCTCCGTGGTTTGGGGGCTAGGTTCCCTAACCGTTCTACATTTTTGAGCATTTTGTGGAAATGGGCGGTGTGCTGGGTTTAGGCATGGGAAATTCCCAGAGGCCAGGTTACTCACACAGGAGGTGCGAATTGGTGAACCAGAAACAACAAGCTTGGAGGAAAATGACAGGAGGCCTAACGTTTTCATCTTTTGGCCAAATGAGGTGCCGAAAAAGCCCAGCTAGGGGTTTTTGGATGTTCCGAATCCATCGGAATAGTTTTCAAATCCATTTGGAGACTTATTTTGCAAGTGTTTCTACCTTGAAGTTTTAGGAGCTCGAGGGAGCTTAGGGCCACCATTGATGGAGGTCATGCTCATATGAGCCCAAGTCTATTTTCTATGACTGAATAGTCATTTTTGGCTAATTTTTATGCTCTAAACACATTGGGACAGGTTTCAGAGGATTTTGAAGACTTTTACAGGTGTTTGTTCCACAAGGAAGCTCAGGGAAGCTCAAGGCCACATGTAGAAGAGGTCATGCCCGGATGAGCCATGGTCCGTTTTCAGAGTTCTATTAGTCATTTTTGGGATTTTTATGTATTCTTAACCCAATGGTATAGTCAGTAAATCCATTGGAGTTGAGAAGAATCTTGTAAGAGAATCATTGACAAACTAATCCCATAGAGCCTAGTCCATTAATGGAGGCTCAAGGAGCTGTAGCCCAGTTGGGGGTGAACTCCTTTATCGTCTTGTCTTTGTTGTGAGTTTTGTTGGTTTATTTGTTGCAAGTTATGTTTGTTGTGTATTTATTTAAACCACATATTTAACCTTACAAAGACCTCACACATAAACATTTAAAAGAAGCATAAACTTGACACATAATTTCTCTTGCACAACTATGACATTGAGCAAGGTCTTGAAGTTTATTTTAATGGAGTAGAGGGTTCTTTCATAGCATAACAAGTCAGCCCCTTATTTTCAGATCAGGTGGTATCATAGCATAGTTTTTCTTATGTGATTTCCATTGATAGCTAGAGATTTAGCTGTTGGTATTATTGTGCAAGTTTTGTGTTGAAGTTTGATGTCTTGCAAGGATGGAGGAAGCTTCAAACATTGATAGTTATCATACATCTTCATTATCTAAGTTCTTTGAAAAAGAGATGTTGAAGGAGTTTGTAACCATGAGAGATACGGTACAATATTTGTGGGAAGATAGGAAGGAGAGCATTGTCCTTCAAGAGCAGTTGATGGCCATGAAGGAGGAGAAGCACAAGCTTCTTGAAAAGTTGCATGAGATGGAGACTCAACTCCATGAGGAAAAGGAAACCCTTACCAAGTACATGCATGAACATGAGGTATGTAATGTCGATTTTTCTTCAAATTCCTCTCAAGATGAATGCTTTGGTGTTTTTGAAAATCACACTAGAGGAATAGGGTCCAAGTTATTGTTAAAAATGGGCTATGAAGGTAAAGGGTTAGGAAAGCATGCACAAGGCATTATTGAGACTATTGTTGTTGAGGAGAGGCCCAAGTATAGGGGTCTTGGATATGAATAGAAATATGGAGCAAATTCCAAAGTTGAGGAGACAAGGGAAACAATTCCAAGAACAACTTTTGTTGCAAGTTCAATCCCTCAAGCATGCAAAGCTTGTGTTCAAGATGAATGAAAATGTATGAAACAAGAGAGTTGTGACAACCAAGAGGACAAGAACATCTTTGTTGGTCTTCAAAAGAGAGCTAGTAACTCTTCAAATTCACCTCCTCAAGAAGGAGATAAAGGTGAATGTTCAAGAAATTTTGTTGCAAGTTCAATCCCTCAAGCATGCAAAGTATGTGTTCAAGATGAATGCAAATGTGTGAAACAAAAGAGTTGTGACAGCCATGAGGACAAGAACATTGTTGTTGGTCTTCAAAAGAGAGCTAGTAACTCTTCAAATTCACCTCCTCAAGAAGGCGATAAAGGTGAATGTGCAAGAACTTTTGTTGCAAGTTCAATCCCTCAAGCATGCAAAGTATGTGTTCAAGATAAATGCAAATGTGTGAAACAAAAGAGTTGTGACAGCCATGAGGACAAGAACATTGTTGTTGGTCTTCAAAAGAGAGCTAGTAACTCTTCAAATTCACCTCCTCAAGAAGGCAATAAAGGTGAATTTTCAAGGTATATTTCTGCCTATAATTCGATTGATTTTGATTATGTTAAGCATGGTAAATTTGCATGTAAAAATGAAAGAAAAATTCCATGTACAGATTGTGGTTAAGATAACCATCATGTTTCAAGATGTTGGAAAAGTTTGACCACATTCAGGAAATTGACCAAGCAAAGGCAACTTGAAAAGAGGATGCAAAATATTTGCACTCACTGCTAGAAGAGGGGTCATCTCATTGACCAATGTTGGACATTGCATCCAACCACTCATCCAAAGCACAAGAAGCAGATGGATAAAGAGACTGGAAAGAATGGAAGAAGAGATTCCATCATTGATGTGGGTTAAGATGATTCACAAGAAGATGATTTTTAGTAGAAAAAGTCACCATTGAATTGGCTTGGTAAGAAATGGTTAGATTTCTTGAGCAAGTAAGGATTTCATTTCTTTGTTTGTAGATGCACATTTCACCCTTGTCTATGCATTTATGTTGAAAGTATGACAAGTTGCAGCAGTTTATCATAACTTGTATGATGCAAGTTTGCTTGTGAATGCATTCTTTTGAAGGCATTCTTGTTGTTGCACAACTTCGCGAGGAGGATGTAAAAGATGGGTATGATACTCACTAGTTGCAGCTATTTAGATTTTCATTTCAACTCTTATGTACCCACATGTTTTTGGGTTTATGTACTTATGTTTGTACTTGAAGGAGAGTTGAAGAGTTATGCACATGCATGTGATTTTGTATGTGTATAAACAATGAACGTAGTGATAGTTCATTTTGAGTGACTCATGATTGTAACATGGTTGTGTATCATGAATGTTGACTTTTGGGAATGTCGATATGTTTCAAATGAGTCTCGACTTGTGTCGATGTTGTCTTGACAACTATGTTGTGTCGATCAAGTTTTTTGAGTTATGTTTAGTCGATGGTGTTTGTCGGCTTACAAATCAATTTTGATTACACCAAGATGCAGGAAAACGCCATGTACTTTGATGAAGTACAAGATGCAACTATGTTCTGCTTGAAGATCAAAAAGACTTTGTTGGCATCATTTTCAGTCTTGTATTAAATTTGTTTTCATGATTGATGGGTTTCTTGGTTTGTGACAAGATGTCGCAAGAAAGTTTTTGCAGCCATTGTAGAGCGAATTGTGTTGACGCCAAAGAGTTCACAAGAGGGACTTTATTCTCAGTGGGAAGGTTGTCAGTATTCCAAGCACAAAGAGAACCGTGGGTCAACAACAGCCAGAGAACAGTGGTTGAGGGACATAGCCAGTTGCAGTGCAAGGCATGTCCATGTACCCAAGTGATTGCCAAAAAGACTTTTCAAGTAGAATCAGTTGATAGAACTTGGAAGAAGAAGAGTATTGAAGCTCAGGCAGATAATCATTAGCCTTTGTGGGTCCAAAATTCTTTCAGTGGGAAGGTGTGATTAGAATCTGGACCAGGGGTCAAAATTTAGCCTAAAAATGAAAATGTTCAGAATCACTTCAAAATGAACAGGTGCGTAGCCCTTGTTTTCACGAACCCAACGCACTTCAAACGGGCTCAAACAGACATCAGATGAGTGAGATATCGCGATCTGTTTGATTTACCAAACAGGCAAAAAAAGTTGTTGATTGTACAGTCCGTACAGGCTGATGTGGAAGGGCTAAAAATGCACATGTGGTAGTGATGATGTGTCAGATGATGATGTGGCAAGTGGTGACATGGCAAGTTTTGATTTGATATATGCTTGGACGAATGACATGATGACACGTGGTGCTTTATTGGCAAATTGGAAGGTGCCACATGGTCCAGGCATGGGCTGCCATGTGGCACCATGGTGTTTTGTAAAAATTATAGTGGGAGTCCGTAGGACTCGACCCGAAGACCTCCTATATGGTCTAAAGCTTTGGCAAAGGCCGCCCAACCGGTGCACCTATCAATTGGTTCTTACAATATAATGTTTGTGAATATATTTAAATTTTAATATATTGTGTGTTGGCATGGGGTCCGAGTTGGGGCTTAGCCCCAGCCCCTGGTCACATACCCCTTTACCATATGACCCTAACACACACAGTTGTAGGGAATTTTGGCGCATTCATTTCAAACGGGTACAATGTACCCCGCCACTTGTCAAGCGCACGACTAACCTTGCAAACGTAGCCCTTTTTATGCACGGGAAACATGGCCACATGCCCCCCCCATGCACCCAACACCTCCGTGGTTTGGGGGCTAGGTTCCCTAACCGTTCTACATTTTTGCATGTTTTGTGGAAATGGGCGGTGTGTTGGATTTAGGCACGGGAAACGCCTAGAGGCTAGGTTACTCACACAGGAGGTGCGAATTGGCGAACCAGAGACAACAAGCTTGAAAGAGGAAAATGGCAGGAGGCCTAACTTTTTCATCTTTTGGCCAAATGAGGTGCTGAAAAATCCCAGCTAGGGGTTTTTGGATGTTATGAATCCATTGGCATAGTCTTTAAATCCATTTGGAAACTTCTTTTGTAGGTTTTTCTACCTTGAAGTTTCAGGAGCTCGAGGGAGCATAGGGCCACCATTGATGGAGGTCATGCTCATATGAGCCCAAGTCTGTTTTATGTGACTGAATAGTCATTTTTGGCTAATTGTTATGATATGAACACATTGGGATAGGTTTCAGAGGTTTTTGAGCACTTTTACAGGTGTTTTTTCCACAAGGAAGCTCATGGAAGCTCAAGGCCACATGTAGAAGAGGTCATGCCTAGATGAGCCATGGTCTGTTTTCAGAGTTCTATTAGTCATTTTTGGGGTTTTTATGTATTATGAACCCAATTGTACAGTCAGTAAATCCACTGGAGTTGAGAAGTATCTTGTAAAAGAATCTTTGACAAACTAATCCCAGAGAGCCTAGTCCATTGATGGAGGCTCAAGGAGATGTAGCCCAGTTGGGGGTGAAATCCTTTATCATCTTGTCTTTGTTGTGAGTTTTGCTGGTTTATTTGCTGCAAGTTATGTTTGCTGTGTATTTATTTAAACCACATATTTAACCTTACAAAGACCTCACACATAAACATTTAAAAGAAGCATAAACTTGACACATGATTTCTATTGCACAACTATGACATTGAGCAAGGTCTTGAAGTTTATTTTAATGGAGTAGAGGGTGCTTGCATAGCATAACACGTCAGCCCCCTATTTTCAAATCAATCGCTTACCTCGAGACCCATTTACAATGGAGTTCACCAAGCCTTTTGTAGGATTCATTACATGAAATCCATGGACACAATACGATGGGATAACAAAAAACAAATGGACCTGAAAACCGCCTTCTTTGACCTAAAAAAAAATTCAACTCATTAACTCTTTCACCAAGTTAAGGTTAACCCAACACACATGCCCCCCCACATATTCAATCTACCTAAATCTACGTCTATACTTTTCATAGGTGACCTAATAAACCAGGGGTACACATGACTATCTAGGTCTTACAGACATATGCCCATTTACATGCAATCACTAAATTCTACAACTCCAAAGTAATTACAATTTATTTATTTATTTATTTCATGGTGGCTCAACCATCATCACCCTACACCTTCTATGCGACAGGTGGAGAGACACAACAGATAGAAAAAACGTCATCAACCATACCTGTAGCTGAATTTGCTTCTTTTGTGGAGTCCTCTTTGGATGCTTGTTTTCTTTTCCAACAATCCTTCTTGAGATGCCCAGTTTTTCCACAAAACCAACATTTTTCCTTACCGTTATTATCTTTTGACTTAGACCTGGTTGTACATTTATGATGTTTCCCTCCTTCTATAGATCGCCCTCTGACAACCATTTCTTCTGTTGTTGAGGTTTCTTTACCACATGTTTTTCTTATTTCCTCAGACAACAAAGCTCCCACAACAATGTCATAATCAATGGCATCTGTTATGTTAAACCACACAGTTGTGACCAGATAATCCCAAGACTCAGACAACGAACACAGTAGCGTAACCGTCTTTTCCTCATCTTCGAACTTTACTTCCATATTAGTTCATTGAAAAATCAAAGTATTGAAGACATTCAAGTGATCAATAATTTTCGTACCTTCTTTCATCTGCAAGTTGTACAACTCCCTCTTCAAGAAGATTATGTTTGGCAAGTTCTTTGTCATATAGAGACTCTCTAGTTTGGTCCACAAACCTGATGTTGTTGTCTCTTTGACGATGTTAAACAACACGTCATTTGTAATACACAAACAAATAGTATTGAGGGCTCTTGCATCCAGATCGTCTAAGTCCTCATGTGTCATGCTTGTTAGTTTCTTTAACTTTCCTGCCAAAGCCTTTTGCAATCCTTGTTGCACAAGCAAATCTCGCATCTTGAGCTTCCATAGCACAAAGCTATTCTTACCACTGAACTTTTCCACCTCAAACTTGGATTTCTGCACTTTCGCCATTAGCAGAAACAATCGTCCAAGAGAAAATCACAGCTTCTAATAAACAATGCTCTTCGATCCAACGACCAGATTCTCTTCTCCTTTGCTCTCTGCTCCTTCCCCTCTAAGCTTTGATACCACTTGTTAGGCAGCGGAAGCAAAACAGAGCATAAACAAACAATATCAAACATGCATTAAACCAAGCACAACAAACTCACAATTGACACAATGATTCCTTATTGCGTCTTTCTCTCACACACTCACTACACATTGCTCTCACACCTCTATGGGTATGTTCTTATATATAACATCTATCACTCAATTACACAAATAGTTGATAAATAGATTGCACCCCAAAAAACTTTCGTTTTGCAATCCATTAAATACCAAAGATTCAGAGAGACGATTGAAGAGAACAAATGGATCACGTTTAAACATACTGTTGAACTGAGTTGCATGAATCTCTTCCATGGAAGTAGCATTAGTGAGGGACTTTTCCAGAATGGGGGCCAATTTCTTGGTCCACATCCTGCTGTTTTCCATCGGGCCAATTTCTTGGTCGACATTCTCCTCTTTTCCATCTCAATTTCATGATATTCTTTTTGGTCGATATTCTCCTCTTTTCCATCTCAATTGCATGATATTTTTTTTTCCTTTTAAGAGAAAGCTGTACCGAAAAAGAGTTTGGAAATGCAGTTATAGGATGATTTAAAAATAAACTAATAAATGATATTGCAGATTGAAACATCCTTCGAATAAACTAATAAATAATATTGCAGATTGAGACGTCTTTCGGTTAAAGGACATCAAGTTGCAAATGCTAATAATTTTTTGTAATGTCTTTGCCTGAATAGAAAGCACAAGCCTTTGCCTGAATAGAAAGCACACTATTTTCAAGAAGGAGGTCACACTTTCGAGTTTGAGCGCCCAACGTAAATTTAACATAGGATTTCACGCAGGAGCTTCATCTTTCGTCTACTTCTCGCAGGAGCCAATCTTGTTTTTTCCATATCTGTTTTTCTCGAACTTCTCAACCACCCAGTTGTTTTTTGAGCTTCATCTCCTATTCGTTTGAAACTGTAGGCATCGGCTGATCTCCTTCCAAGAGAATTAGAAGCATTTGATCTTTTTCCATCGACGTTATTTGTCAAGGGCCGCTTAGATTTGGTGTTTGAATGGAAATTAGAAGGAGAGCCACCGGATTGATCAGATTCCACGAAACACCAATCGCACAATTCAGTATGATCTCCATTGAAATATCTTTGGCTGCAATATCTGCCAATTCATGACGAAAACATTATTATTATTCCACCAAAAAACGAATCTGAACATGTCATAAATACAAATCTGAAACATCACAATACTGAAAGCTTTGTGTAGTCCTACTTGTGCTGGAAGCGGAATCGGCATTTGCTACACTGGAACAGATGCTCTGCAAAGCCTGCATCCCCGCACA
>WSFP011435554.1:0-21132 GCA_009831015.1 Picea engelmannii
CTTGGAATTTTTAGGCTTCACCCTCAACCATGCTTCCCAAAAGTAAGAGAAAATCCCATGTCTAAGTACTCTCTTCATGTTGCAATCTGCCTATCCACACAATACTTGATCCAGATTATTTTCGGCATGAAATGAGATTGGAGATATAATAAAGAAATGCGCAGAGATATCACATATATTCAATAATATAACAAAAATGTATCAGAGATGCAACCATAAACACAAATATACAGTAATACACGATTTCTATTAATGACAGAAATGTACAGAGACTATAAAAATATAGAGTGAAAGACTCGCTAGAATGGTGGCAGCTTATCTCTGAGAAGAGATGTGACGAATACTCACATTCAGAAGAAGATGATTACAATGAGGCTCTGAAGGAATTTTTACAATAAACAGGAATGCCAAAAACCCTAGATATCCAAAAACCTAATCCTAGGAGATGAAGCGCCAAAATTCATGTGGGCCCCGTTTGGGTAAGTTAGTACATCAACTTCTTGGGGTCGTAACTTTTGCATACGATCTTCGTTTTAGGCGTATGATAGCTCATTGGAAAGGGATCATCGAGGAGATTAATTTTGGGGGGTCAATAATTCCTTTGAATATAATTGAGAACCTCGATCTCAAAAAACCTTCATTTAGGCCCTCAAAATGGCCCCGAAAGTTAAAACCTGCTAAAAATAGTAAATTGCCAAAATTGCCAGAAAATTGTTTTGAGCCAGTTGAAAAAGGTGGGTGGTCACCAATATCCACCTAGATCAATACTCCAAAGGAGTAAATTCCTCAACTCACTTCCTTTCTTCAACTAACCTCAATGAAAATAAACATCAATGATGAGTGTGTACAACGTGCCTACACTCCTCAAACGCCCCAACGAACTGTCCAAAGCAATTCAAGTAGAATAAGTCACCTCAAATAACCTCCATGCCTTAGGCACAATTGAGCCAATACTTCTTCCAGCCTCAAGGAATGGCCCCCGCCAAATCTCTGAGTCATTGCATAATCATCCAAAAGTCACTAAGGTGTGTTTTGCCTCATCCAATGTCCCATACCAAAGGTGAGAAAAGACCATCCAAGTTTGTTGGTCTACGTTATACCCATTCAAGTTGACTACCAACAATTATTAGTCAACTTCTCTGCTAACTCCATCCATCTCTTGGAACAAAAATTCCTTGCACCTGTTGCAAGCATCCAAACTATGATACTATCGTCACGATTTGTCAAGTCACTGTTGATATAAATATTGTCTTACGGTCCTAAGGTAAACCTCACATGGATATGAATCCCCCTAAATTTTTAAAGAGGTGGTACTCCTCTTGTTCTTATGATTCCAAGAAAATAAAATGAAACAAAACAAAAGTCTAAGAAGGAACAAACTTAATATTTACATTCACATTCAAGGAAAACAACACCTAAGATTTTGAGACCAGGTATATTTTAAAAGAAACTCATATGTACAATATTTACAATGTGAATCTACAATATGCATACAAAATATAAAGGAATTATATATCCATCACAACATTCATCAAAACATTTAACGATACCACAAATATAGAGAACATGGAATGGACCGCAAATAAAAGAGAGCTTTAAATTATCATTCAATAAAGCACCAAAAGTATTATGATAGATAACACATTTGGTAACTCAATCTTCCGATAAAAGTCTTTGAGAATACAGTAATGTAATATCCCAAGTAGCTCTCTCAGAGTATCAAAAATAATAATGAGTCTTTAAATACAAAATTAAATGTATTTAAATAATGTAAAAATGAATTCGACCTTCAAAGAGGACTGGGATTGGCTCCTGTGGACCATAAAATGAAATACCTTGAATATGAAAGAAGGAAAACCAAGAATCAACCTAAATCCCACAAAATACCAAGAAGATAAATGCAAGATGACAAATGATTGTAGCAACAAATGGACAGAGGAAAACTGAAAGGATACAGTTTATGTTCGACTCACTATAATGGAAAAAACATCATTCTTCACTTTGTTGCAAATGTATCCTTTATAGGTACATGTTGTGGTTGAGGTGGAATAACTGCTCTCAATATTCTTGAAGTAGTCAGGGTTTTCCTTTCTAGAAATTTCCATGATTCCTTTTTGGAGTAAATCACTTTTGATTTTTAATTTATTGAATTCTCATTAATGACTTTATGTCATTAAAATTCATGCCTCCAAGTAGGGCCCTCTTATTCATTTAATAAATTTTATATTTAATAAACTTTATTTTCAAAATTTTCAATTTGACTGCCTTTAACAAAAGAGGACTATGTTTTAATTTTCTGAGTAAGATATTTTCCCTTCCAACCATGGAAAACATTTTAGATGCAATCTTCATCATCTCATATTTCTAACGAGTCCTCCTACTGGTGTTTTTCTGGTATTCATTCCACTAGTTCTGCTCTTCATTATGGATGGAGTGATTCTTTGAGACATTGTCGGCAAGTTAGGGTTTTGGTTCATTGTTTCTCTTCCATGTTGTTTGTGTACTTCATTTGTACTATTTACTTCTCATATTTGTTTTCAATTTTGGTGGGCCTCTAGTTCGCGAAGATCCAAATTAACTCTGCCACCTTCTTGAAATTGTTCAACTCTAATGAAGTGTGAAGAATACCCCACTAACTCCATATGTGTAGTGAATTTTTTATCTAGGTCAAAACCTTCAACAAGTTTGGCTTCCTTCAAACCCATATGTTCATGATGTCTCACCAACTCATTCAGGTGAGTTAAATTTTTAACAATGCAATCCCCAATTTTCCATGGCAGGGGTATAAACTGTCTTTTCCTTTTGTCATGGAAGAAACGTGCCCAAGTTTTGTATTGTCTGCATAATTAAACAACAAAGATTTTATTTGATGTATAAAATGGTAAAAGGAAAGGTTTCTCATTACTACCAAATATTCTAATTACAGTGAATTCCTCGGAGAACTCATGAATCCCTTTTCTAGTGAGGAAGGAAGTTGCCTCTAAGGATAGCCTTGATGTGCTCTGTCCAAATATTAACCTTTTGAACTCTGAGATGAAATTGTTGTGGACGGGGTAATTAATTTGATGGGAAATGGTGATGTGAAGGTATGATGGACAAAAAGTGTTAAGTATGGAGGTGTCAAATTATGTATGAGAAATGCTAAGAGTATAACACAAAGTTGTGGAGTTGCAGACATAAATTCTTGTGAAACAATCTTCAAGAAAGGGTGACAATGCCCAAATTGAAATTGATAATATGGTAAAGTGTTGGGATAAATGAGGACTTGTGAACGTGTGGATGTACTAGCAATGGAAAAGTGATGGGGAGTAAATAAATCTTCTTCGTAATGAGAAATATGGCTAAGTATGAAAAGAATGGAAAAGTGGAAAGTGAATGTAGACCTGCGGACTTGTAGGGGTGGAGATTGTTACGAGGAAAATCACTCTATGGAATGGGGTAAACCACAATAGACAAGACAATACAAAGAGCCTACCTCATCCAGATGTTCGATGAAGTCCACTGTTGAGCATTTGACTCAAAGCAATACACCTACAACTTGTCCTCCACAACCAAGATACGCAAGCATATGGTGATAATTTATAAAGTTAGCACATATAATATCATAATCCATCAATATTCATAACAAATATTCCCATGGAATAACAATTCATATATTTGCAAGACATTAATTAGACGAGAAAAGAGTATTTCTATTAAACTGTAATCAACAGAAGTGTATGAGTGACAAACTTTCGCGTTGACACGTTCGTAACTGAGAAACTAAGTCCCTTCCAGTTGAGACTCCACCACTTCAATCCTCCACCAAAGGAAATCTCATGTAATACATACAATGAGGTTCTCCATCAAATAGGGAAGAGCTTGGGGGTTGAACAATGTGTTAAGACTTAAAAGGACAAAGGGATGTAGACTCAATATGAAGTGAATAATTTCTCCAGAGTAACTTTGCAATCAAAGTTGAATTCTTCTCCTCTTTTCCATAGCTTGGATAAGGCCCATTTATAGCCTTCAAATGAAACTGAAGGGCCAAGTCGAAACGTTTCCAGTATATGGAAGGTCAAGGATCATTGATCCCTTGATGTGACATGGAAACCCGACACCATTTTTTAATTTTGAGCACAAAACCCAATGTATGCGGGTTGTAATGGTGAAACCTACGTATACACATGTTGTATAGATGTTAGGGCATGTATATGTGGAAAAATACATTTTTTAGCTCTGGGAACTGCAAAAAGGGACTTCAAGTTTGCATAGGGAAATGGAAAAGGCCTTTTGAACAAGTTGCATGGGGTGAGGTGAATCTTTCTATAACAGAGACCTAAGAAAGAGTTAAGGGATGGTAAGTAGATTTGCATTCACATCGCTTGAAAGTGACTAAGTATCAAAATAAAATGGAAAAGGAAACAAATAAAAGTGTTTTGATGAGTGTGGGGTTGTGGACCTGGGTAATTAAAAAGAGTTTAATCATTTTTATGCATCTCAGCATCCGCATTTTGGAAAATGACTAAGTGATTGGAAATTTTTTGATGTAAGAGAAGAGAGAAAAGTAGGCTAAGAAAAGAGTAAATGAAATCCTGATAGTAACTACATAATAATACTATACTAGTCAAAAAATGGATCAATAATCACCACCTGACTCAAAAAATCTAGCTAAGGCACCAAGAACCAGGGCACCTCATCCATCCTCTCAAATGAGACATGTACAAACTTCATTTCCCACTTCACCATAGTGACTTGTCCAACACACCTCATCAAAGAGTTAGGAAAATTCCTCAAGCCACCTCCAAAACTGCATCCAACTCTACCTAAGTCCACCATAGGACTCTTCTAAGTAGGTCATCCCAAGATCTCCACACATTCACCCAACCAAGGCATTCCAAATTGCTACAATAATTATTCAAATCTACACCACTTGAGTCACCCTCAAGTTTGACGGTTTTCACCACAGAAACAAAATGCACTTGAACCACCAATTCATTTTCCTTTCCTTCAAATAAATCACTGCAACACTTAGGAAATGCATGAACTCAAACCAACCATATATTTTCAAACGAAATCCTTCGTTGCAACCATGGTTCTAAGCCTGCTATCTTGGACCTTGTCTTTCCTAAGAAATCGAATCTCTGCATGAACTCCCTTCAATCATTGTCCACAACTCCATAAGCCTACAAAACCTTCATTACGATACAAGCCTAAGTCCATCTGTCCACTTAAAAAATTTGTATAAGTCCCAAACTTCACATGCAATCGACTCAACCCATCTCCAATGTCTTGCCATATTTTCACCTTGATTGCTTCCACTTCAAGGCACCATACACCCACCGTCCGACTGTCAAGTCATACTATTGTTAACTAACTTTTGTAACTCTGTGAAGAGTTACCTTGTCCAAAGGCCACGATCTCATCCAACAACCCAAATCAACTCAATTATTGTTCTTAGTGATGCACGACACATAGACATCATGATAAAAACATGCCCAACCAACTTCCTACTGCATAGCTGCTCTAGATCACTCTAGGTCATCTGACACACCCAAGTGCTTCACCTCACTACAACCCAAAACTTCTCCTCTCCGCGATCACTTATGCGATCACCCTCTACGTTTCACTTATGGGAGCACTCATGCGGTTAGATCTGTGACAAGTCGTGCAATGAACCTACATTCAAATGCCTTGCATAAGTATTCAGTTCACTCAATGAACTTTACACCTGGTCTCTCCAAGGTGTGAAAAACAAGTACGACACTAACTTCTGTTATGAATCAAACCGACCAAGTATACCTCTGCGATCAAATCTGCGACAAGTTCTACGATGAAATCTATGGTGAGTTTTTTTATCACCCACCATGTCCAAGTTCTTTGTTTCCACAATATCTACTCTCGGTTTGCACAATGTGTGCTCACAACTCAACCTTCCCATCACACCATCAACCAAACCTCTTCCGTAAGTATAATGCAAATTATGCAATGAATAAGTTCTCTCCACCGAACCGTTCACCAAGTTTGTGAACATTCCCACTGTACTACCTTCGCAACCAATTTCCTTCAAAATTTCTCTAATACCATCTATCGTCGAGATAGTGGTGAAGGGATCCCCAACCCTTCTCCAAAATATGCAATGAATCCATTTTGATACCATCTATTTTTGAGATATTGGTGAAGCGCTCCCCAACCCTTCTCCAAAATCTGCAATGAATATGCTCTTATACTATCTATCATTGAGATATTGGTGAAGAGCTCCACAACCATTCTCCAAAATCTGCAATTAATTCACTCTGATACCAATTATCACATCCCTACATCATGCCTTACGATTTTACACCTCTTGAGGGTGTGCAACACCATGACGTTTCTCACTTGGCTACTTGGCAATGGCAAGGTTACTTGATCCGGACTACGCCTTTTCACCTAGAGCATACCCATACTCTGTTCTAGGCTACCGATGAGTCAAATTCCTACTCTAGTGCAACTCTTTTATACTTAGACAATTGTTAAATTATCAACACTTAGTCATATATAATCATACATCCACGAACATGAGAAGCTAAGAGAACAACAATGAAATAAATAAGATAAACATAGATATAGTGCAAGCAACACAAACTGTGTCTAACACCTGGCTAAGTCTTTGTTATTGCAAAAAAATTACAACATGAGCACTACCATCTCAGTTTATAACTTCAGTAGAGTCAAACAACTCGCCTCACCTCACCAAGGAACTCATACACATAATCGTCACCAAGAAATTCTATTGCAATTTTCTCTGCAACCTCCTATGGTGCACCTTAGACGTGCCCTCAACCGTAGAATTGTTGTCTCTTCATTTCCATGGAACTCACATATTTCAGTTCTTCCTCACATATGCCTCCAATAGGCTTGTGTTTCTAGACTTCCACAAACTCGGCCCAAGAGAATCTCACCCAACTATGTCCATCGAATCCTCCTCAAGGCAGCACATTGGAGTGACTTGGCTCCTTGAGGGATCTTTCCCTCTTTCTCTACCTCAGAACCATAGATCTCTCTTTCTCTCCTTCAATTTTTACCAAGATTCCTTCCTTGGTTATGCACCCATCTTGATCTTATATGGACTCCAAGGGTCACTAGTGTGAAACGTCATGTCTCTTGGGTGTGTTGTGCCCCTTCACGAATTATCACACTCAACATACCGTTGTGCCCCTCCATGGACCTAGTGTGCCCATATATCCCTCCTTCCCATCAACCAACATGCCTCTTGGACTGGCACGCCCCATATGTCTAACTGACTCATCGTCTTGGGTGCACGTTCCCCTTAGGTGAGTCGATATGACTCTCCTCAGTGTTCCCCTCATGCCTTAGCCGATTTTACTTCGTTGGTGGGGTGCCCAAGTCATGCCCTCAACCCTTCATCAAATCGTTCGTCATTTGACTTGTGTTGCAAGGCACCTTGGGTGGAGTCACCCCTTTGGAAATGGGTGTGCTCAAGGATCCCCAACTCTTCCCTATATGAATACTTATGTCTCCTCATTCACACTAAGTATCTTTCTTTCTCGATCTCCTCTTTTTCGGTCTGCGGTGGAAGAGTATGCGCCCAGGCTTGGAACCACAATCCTTACACTTTGTACTATAACTAGCATACCCCAAAGCGAGGGAAAGGGAATGTCGAAAAAATAGACTAATATATGTTTTTATGATCATTATACTTAGTGAGAGAATAGAAAATGAAACATAGATAATATAGAAAAGTGAGTGGCTTAATAAATTTTTCCAAGTACATAGCTAAAACAAAAGATGTTACATGTGTACATTTTTTAATTCTAGATATCATTTGAAGCTATTTGCTACCCAGATGTCGAATCATAATTTTTTTATGGAAATGAAATAAAACAAAAGGCAAATTTTGTTATCATCATTGATTGCTAGTAAATATAAAACCATGTCATTGATGTCAATTAGAATGAACTTCACATTAATTGTTCAGAAGATAAATTATATATATCTTCTCAAAACAGGAAAGACCTAGATATTCTTTGTACTATCCACTAATTACCTTGAAAAACATGAAACTAGTGCATAAACACATAGGTATATGATACAAACAACAATGATATTTGTGATTGTATCATCTGATTAAACATTGTACATGTATAAAATTATGTTCAAAACATAGAAGAAGTTACAACTTTGTGACATCCCCTATGGCATAAGAGAATCATATGGGTAGAGTAGTGATTGAGGATGAAAATTTTAACTATGTAAGTGATGAAGAATATAGGTGTGCCTCTTCTTCTTTTTTGGATAAGATATAAGTAGTATCTTTTATTTTTTCATAGAATTCAGAGGAAAATCTTGGTGCAATGGACATTCTTTCTATAGTTGTGGTGCATGAAATTGTAGTGAAAGTGTGTCACTTTACTACCCATTGTTAACAATCTATCATAATTAGTACCTTGTCCCCTTTCCAACTCTTAGGATATTTAGAAACTTAGGAGTTAGTTAATATCAACTTGGTCTAATGTGTCATTAGGTAAAAGTGTGTTTCTTCAGTATGCATTAGTATGCATTTGTAGTTAGTAAATATGATGGTCATGATATGTTCCTGACATAGAGTGATCCAAAAGTTCATATTATCCTCGATATTAATGGCTACATTGATCTGTGGATTAACACCTGATTGGTCCATGATCTCTATTTAAAAAGCATAGAGGGTCATTTTCCAATGATCGATTGTGAGAAACTCTCTTGTAAATCTCTTTCTAATATTTTTCTTTTGCATTAATAACTTGCTCCAATAGGCCACATTGGATGGGTCCGTGGATGTTTCCTCGTAGGGGTTTTACCACATCTAAACATCGGCGTGTTGATATTTGATCTGGTTGTATGAGTGGTTATTGAAGATGTTTGTCCTCTATTGAAATACTTGTGTTGTCAAACATGGTATTAGAGCACATTTGAAGACATGATCCCATTGTAGATAATTATTGTGAAGTTGTGTTTCCTCATCTATCTTTTCTTCCATTTTCATACATTTCTGGGATGATAGAACTATTTCATTGTGTCTGGAGCGCTCGGTTTAGTCATGAATTATTTTTGTTTCACTCGAAAAAGTTTATGTTTGTCCAATATACAACCATTTCAATCAGATCCGAAGGTATAAAGCCCAAATACACCCTTTTAAATTTTTGCAGATATATATTTCAATTTTTTAATTTCGGTTTTCGATTTTTTATTTCCAAGTTGCTACTCTTTTTTATCTGCGTATTCTCTTTTCCCTGCATCCTATGCGATCTCGAAAAATAAAAAACATATCGTAAAGGGTTTTCTTGTATGCATATACTCTTTACCATGCTCTCTGTGTGATCTCGGTAAATAAAAAATATAGGGAAAATTTTCATATTTCGGGTAAGCTAACCGATATCTAACCCTTGTTATCATCAAGAAACAAAAAAAAAATCGTGTGTGAAAATAGTTTTTTATGAGCACGCTCTCCAAGGAAATATTCAACATCATCATCATCAACAACAACAACAACAATCCCAATCCTCCTAAATAAGACGATATGTTTTGCACTAGATCACTTGGTTAAAAGTTTATTTATTAAGTAAGAAGTCTTGAGTTCAAGTCTTGTAAAGTGTATTTCACTTAAATTATAAAAGTGAATCACTATAAGTAGCTTTAATATTTTAAGTTATTTATTTTGCATGCAACTTTCATTTATAAAGTAACTTCATTGTAAAAGTGATCCCCACTTATTCTATAAAGTGGGACACTTCATAAGAAACTTATTTTTAAAAGTGAGGCTATTAGGAGGGGTATTACCACGTGGATCAACTTCTAATTGCCACATGGCTCTTTGGTGACTGTTTATGCCTCTTTTTTTTTAAATGGCATAACTTTCACATCCGAAGTTTGTTTTCAGTGTTGTTTTTTTCTTAAACATCCCTTTTTTTCAAGATATTTCCATCCATACCATCAGTTTCAGTATTTAAATCCATATTCTCTACATATTTAATATGGCTTCTCCCAATGATATTTTTCTTACCAAAACCAACTACTTCCAATGGAAATCCCATATGAAGGATTTATTAAGAAGTAAAGGATTGTACTAGATTACCTTGGAAAAACAACAATAACCCACTGATGATGACAAGTATGCCAAATGGATTAATAGGAATGAAGAAGCCCATGGACTAATCAGAATGTCCATCTCTCATGATTTAAGGTTTCACTTTCAAAAAATTGAGAGCCTAGATAAATCTTGGGAAAAGCTTGAAGTTGTGTTTGGTAAACACAATATTATTCGAGCTCATTACTTGGAAAACCAGTTAATGAATTTAAGTCCAAATGATTTTCATTGCATTGAAGAATACTTATCTAAGTTCAAAACACTTATAATTTTGTGTATAGAATGTGAACTAGATATGAAGGAAGATTGATGCATATATGTTATTATTTCTAAGCTTGGTAGCACATATTATGTTTTGTATCTGCATTTTATGCCACTATATAAGCTCTAGGGAGTGCTTCTAAACAACCCTCTCTTGAGTCCTTTTGTGATTCTCTAATTCGAGAGAAAGATAAGATTGTGCAACTTGGATTGATTAGCACTACAGGTACATCCAACAAAGCCTTAGTGGTCCAACATAAAGATAAATCCAAGAATCCCAAGAAGCAACATCCTCGCCACAATAAAAAGAAAAACAAGGGTCCCAAACCCTCTTCACCAACCTTTACTCCTAATGGTGAAAAATGAGAAAAACATAAAAATAAGAAGACCGATAGACGTTGCAACTTTTGTGGGAAATATAGTCATGATGAGTCCAAATGTATTAAGAAAATGTCATCTTTAGAAGCATCGATGAAGAAGCACAAAATCAATATTGATTCTACTTCTTCCTCTGTAAGTTTTAAAACTGTGAAGTACAACAATGCATATAGATTCTTAAGAAAAACAGAAATTAATCAATGGCTCATTCACATAGTACACAAAGATTTATACTGGAAACCCTCAACTAGGGAAAACCTTTCTTATTTCATTATATTTAATTTCACCATTCACCATACAATATATACAATGTTTTTAGGTATTTCGTAGATACCAAAACCCTAATACCTTAATGCGGGATTAATTTAGAAAACCACTAAAAATAACAAAATCCGCTGAAAATAGCAAAAACCGCTCCAAAAACAATTTCGGCGCGCTTCCCCGGGCTACCACCCATTGTTGAACGTTGCGCATAACCAGGGGGGGCATACCTACCCCCCCTGGGACCCCCCTAGGAAGCGCCCGATGCACACGACACAAAGGGCACTACTAGAGGGATCGCCAGATGCAGTTGTCGAACTTGACGCGCCCACACACACACATGCAAAGAATATAACATATACCCAACATCCTCTTCATCTCATGGACATGCACTTTCTTCTTTTGGTTTCTTCTTCAATGCAACTTCTACTTCTTATTTTGATGAATGGGTTATTTATTCTGAATCATCTTATCATATGGCTAAGGATAAAGCCATATTTTCTGCTCTAAATGAATGTAACACCAAGAAAATATTTGTTGGTGATGATAGATCTCTTAGTGTTTTAGGGTCTAGAACAGTCCAGGTAGATAACAATCATTTCAATAATGTACTATGTGTTCCAAGTCTTTCTTGCAAACCTCTATTAGTGTATCAAATCACTCATTCAGGTGAAGATAAAACCATAGAGTTTTCACCTCACCAAGTTGTAATCAATGATCTAAAAGATCCCAAGCATGTTCTTGCAACTGGATTTACTAGAATTGTTGATGATATTACCAGGTTGTACAAGTTTGACAACTTTGGGTCATCATATTTTCCATCAGTTTTTGTTTTTCATAGAGATGACTTGAGAAAAATTTGGCATGAGCGCTTTGGTCATCTAAATTATCGCTCATTGCAACAACTATGTAATCAACATATGGTGACTGGTCTTCTTCTTGTTTCTTGCAGAGATGGTGTTTGTGCCATATGTATTCTCAACAAACATCATCAAGACAATTTTGACAAATGTGCCTTTTGGCATGCCTCGACACCTTTGTATCTTGTTCACAGTGACTTGTGTGGTCCACTTTCTTCTCCTTCTTTTTTTGGGTCCAAGTATTTCTTAAATTTCACTGACGACTTTTCCAGACACACTTGGATTTACTTCTTAAAACTTAAGAGTGAATTTTTTGACAAGTTCTTGGCCTACAAGGCCCTTGTAGAAAAAAAATATGGACATCAACTTCAAAGGTTAAGAACATATAATGGATGTGAATATGTGAACAATGGTTACTGCACTACATAGGGCATCCAAATGAAACACATTGTTCCATATACACCACAACAAAATGGTTTTGTTGAGAGAAGTGTTGGGAATAAGCCATTAACTATGCCAATTACATAGTAAATCCCACTCTCACAAAGGCTCTAAAAATTATAACACCGGAAGAAGCATGGAATAAAATTAATCTAGATGTAAGTCACTTCTGCATATTTGGGATTGTAGCATGGGCTCACATTATTGATGAGATAAGGAAAGCGTTGGAGCCTAAAATTGAGAAGTGTATATTTAATGGTTATTCTAAAGATGTCAAAGGTTACAGACTTCTTAAACCTCATTGTAATGAAATTATTGTTATAAGAGATGTTAAATTTGATGAAAATATCTTGGCCTACGAGCCTAATTCATCGTTTGTGCCTTCTTCGGCCTACAAGCCATCTTCAGTGTGTGTTCCTTCATTTGTTCCTATTCTAGTTTCTTATTCTTCAGATAATGACAATGATGATGAAAATACACCTCTGTCTGTTCACCTTCCTCCATATGAGTCCATTGAACCTAAACATGCACCAACACCAATGCTTCCTAGATGGGTCTGTTCAACATAAGAAGCAACTGGTGATATTTCCATTGATCCTTCATATTAGCGTTGAACATGTTCACAGTGTCAATGAGCCTCTTCTCTTTTAGCTCAAGTTTTAAAGACTCATATCTAGAGACACTTGCAGAAGCTTCAGGTCATTCAGATTGGGATACACCAATGAATGAAGAGTATCACTCTTTAATGGTGAATGATACTTGGGATCTTGTACCTCTTATGAAAGGAAGAAAACTTGTCAGATGTAAATGTGTCTACAGAACTAAGTATGAAACATATGGAAGTGTTGAAAGACATAAGGCTCAATTAGTTTCTAAATGATTTTCCCAAGTTGAAGGAATTGACTATAATGAAACCTTTTCCCATATAATGGAACCTTTTCCCCTATAATGAAAATAAATTCCATCTGCCTTATTCTATCCCTTTTTGCCTCACATAAATGGGAGGTCTATCATATGGATACCGAATCCTCCTTATTTCATGGGGATTTTCAAGAACAAATATACATGGAACAACCTCTTGGATATGTCTAGAATGAATCTAGACTTGTTTGCCTCCTTAAGAAATATATTTTTGGTCTTAAGAAAGATCCTCAAGCTTGGTATCCAAAAATGGACAACTTTCTTCTTGACATCAGATTTTCTAGATGTCATTCTGACCCAAATATCTATACCAAGAAAGTAGGAAGCCATCTCATAATCCTTGTTCTTTATGTTGATGACCATATAATCCTCACTCATAGTGACCCAAAAATTTTAAACCATGTGAAAACCATCCTTAAGAAGAAACTTGAAATGACTGACTTGGGCTATTTTAACTATTTACTTGGCCTCCAAGTTTTGCAAAACAAGGAATGAATTTTTCTTTCCTAGTCTAAGTATGCGTGTGACCTTCTTTGTTTCTTGCACATGTAATATTCAAAACCAATCCCTTCTTCCTTCCAGTATGGAGTCAAAATCACTTCCACCTATACTTCTCTCGAAGTTGATGCCACTTTGTGCCATCAATTAGTTGGTAGACTCTTATACTTGACTCATACCCGTCCAAATATTTCCTTTTTTGTTGGACTTATTTTCTGGTATATGAAAATACCCCATGAAAGCCATTGGAAAGAAATTAAAAGGATAATTAAGTATGTTCGAGGTAAAATCCATTTCGAGATACATTACAATTCAAGGGGGACTCCTTTATCGGTTGGTTTCATTGATTCAGATTGGGCCAACGACCCTGATGATCTAAAGTCTACTTCATATTATGTTTTCATCCTTGGTTTAGGACCTATCACTTGGGCCTGTAAGAAACAAAAAACTATTTCTCTTTCTTCAACATAATCAGAGTACCAAGCAACAGTTAATGCAAGTCAGGAATCCTTGTGGATTTGATAGATCCTTTCAGATTTTGGATTCCAAAAACATCATCCAAACAACCTATGGTGTGACAATTAGAATTCCATCAAGATCACCAACAATCCAATTAAACATCACCACAACAAACACATCAAGCTACACATGCACTTCATCAGAAAACTCATTCATGATTGAGTTATTGAACTGTTATTTTTCCCTATAGAAGATCGATTTGTTGACATTTTCACAAAGTCTCTTACATAAGCGAAGTTTTAAAAACTTCTATCTATGCTAGGAGTTCAAGAAGTTTTCATTAAGGGGGGATATGATCTAATGCCTCATTCCTTTTCCTATTGTGTCTCCTTTGTAAATCCTTCAATCCTATCCCAAGGTTTTCTTAAGGGGGTCAGATGTTAGGATATTTAGACACTTAGGAGTTAGTTAATATCAACTTGGTCTAATGTGTCATTAGGTAAAAGTTTGTTTATTTAGTATGCATTAGTATGCATTTGTATTGTAGAAAAGTTCCCCTTGTAGACAGGTGAAACCCCCCTTAGATCAAAACCCCTCTTGATCCAAGACAAAAGAAAACAAATGGTGAATTACTTTCCTCTTAGACCTATTTCAACAATTATAATGAGAAGGAAAAGATGGATGGGTTACCTTTTTACAACGGTTGTACTCCCTGCTTCAACCTTTGACCTTGATGTCCAAGCTCCTAGGTGCAAAAAAGACCCGGAAAGAAAAAAGAAAAACCTCCTTCTTCCATACTATATTTTTAAGTGAAAATAGATCTATATATGATTAATTTAACAACAATAGACATGCATACACTTGAACACACATACATGACAGGAATAGGAAAAGTTATGTATTAATGGAAAGCCAACAAAATGGAAGCACTTAAAATCTCAAGTTTGATGTTGTTGCAGCTCCTCCAAGCTCTCCTATCCATCCCCTTGGATCTCACACAATCATAGGTATGATGTTATTAATTCTCCTATCTTGAATGTCTCAAGATCACAAGTATGATACTATGAAATTTTATTCCTCTTTTCACTCAAGCATGGCTTTTATTATATAGGCTTTGAGGTATCACAACCATAGGATAGTTTTTAGGATAAGATGTGGTCAAAAGAGGATTTGTCTCAACCAAAAAGATTTAACTTGCCTTGAATAGGAGATAACTCAAACCAATCCCTTAACCAACTGCAAACTCTTGGAAACAACCTCACAAATCAAGGAAAAATGGTTGCAACAACTTCATCGCCCCCCCATAACTATGAGTAGTGAGACTATCACTCCCTAGGACACTCTAGGCGAGTGATGATCAAGGTTTCATCACTCCTTGTATATGGGTAGGGGGTGATGAAGCTCAATTAATGCCAAAATATCAAGGAAAAAAGTATCATTTTGACCTCCAAATGATGTATTTCTCATCAATCATGTTTAGGGAAGATGACAAGTACTCCCACATGATGATAAAGTTACAACATTTAAGTGTGACACTTAGTAGAATGTTATACATAAGTGTGACACTTAGCAGCATGACAAATCAAAACTTAGTAGAATGTGATACATGAGTGATACATAAGTGTGACACTTAGTAGAATGCGCTACATAAGCGCGACACTTAGTAGTGTGGGAATTTGGTGCATAACAATTTGTAGTTAGGAAACCCAACAGTCATGGTATTTTGCTGACATAGAGTGATCCAACGATTCATATTCTCCTCGATATTAACAACTACATTTATACATGTCTTAACACCCAATTGGTCCATGTTCTCTATTTAAAGAGCATGGAGGGTCATGTGTCAATGATCGATTTTGAGAAACTCTCTTGTAGATCTTCCTGTAATATTTTTATTTTGAATTAATAAATTGTTCCAAGTGGCCATGTTGGTTGGGGATGTGCATGTTTCCCCGTAGGGGTTTTACCACATCAAAACACTGGTGTGTTGATCTTTGATCTAGTTGTGTGAATGGTTACTGAAGGTGTTCATCCTCTGTTGGAATACCTATGTGTCTAACACCAACATTCCCTTAAGATATTTGCAACAGAACATAAGAACACTAACTTTTTTTTTCCATGCAAATAGGGAGAGGCACTGGAGGCTTCAAGAGATGTAGATGAAATCCAAGGTTCCAAACCTGGGAATGACCCACACCAAAACAAATGAACTAGATTATTTGTTAAATTTTCTAATGCATTGAATTAACAAATTAATCATCGTTCCCATGATTAAGGATCTCTAATAAGACAAATTCCCTAAGTAGTATGATATTATTTAATTTTTCCCTTGAATTCATGGTTCATGGATATATTATTGAAATTGAAAATCATGGTTCATAGATAATTGATTGAAGTTGAAATGTTTTATTAATATTCATAAAACTGTTGAATTTGAAATGTTTTATTGACAATAGTGGGAGGGAAAAATCTATGATTCATTGGACTAATAAAATTACATATGAAAAATAAAATGTTATCTCATATGACATTTATACTTTACTTTGAATTTCTTAAAAATATTTAATATAATTACTAATGATTTAGTTTTAAGGGTTATCTCAAGAGGTAATGAGATATATGTGACATCTCTCCCTCAAAATTGGAGAGATCGCGGGTTCTATTCTCTCAACGGGATCAAACTCTTTAATCAATACCAATGGTTTACCCCATTTACTCAAAGGATTTTCTATTACCAATAATTTAGCAAGAAATTATTGGTAAATAAAATTAAATGGGAAACCCTAAAGGCCTCCACACATCACAAGACTACTTCATCATCAACCCGATCTGATTCTATATTCAAGGCTTATGGTGCAGGTGTGGTGTGAAATCCAACATTATAAAATATTCTCATAAACCACAACGAAGGTGAGCCTTATTTCTTGGACAACTATGAACACTTGCAATACAAGGTGCACACAAGTGGATATACCTATATGGTCCTTCAAATAAACATCACATGGTTGTAATATGTTGATGTTTTCCATCGCCCTTGTAATGAAAAAGAGAATAGATTAATAAGGGTGAAAATTGTCAATGTAGTACTTACAAAGGGCCAATAAAAACTTTGGAGTGGCAATCACAATGAAAATAAGATTTGATAATAAATTTTCATCAATACTTCACCATATTGAACATAAATATTTTCTCCTTACTATTTTTGTTACTTCATACAACATGGGCATAGGTGGAGGGAGACCCCCAATGTTCGGTTATAATTCTAAATATTTGTTTAGTATGCAACATTACTGGGTAGTTTCATACACTTTTGTAGAGCTAAGTATGGATTGTTTTTTCATTTTAATGACTATTCCCTTCCTCACTAAAATATTTTGTGCAATGTTTCTCTTATTGGGAAATCACTTATCAAATGTGAACATTCTGAAATTCTAAAATGACTTTTCATTATCATAAATTAAAGGTGGATTTGACACTACCCATGCAGTTGCAAGGTAAATCCTTTATATTGCTTGAATTGTTAACTTTTATATAATTGTGGTTTGTGTTTTTTAAGCTCTACAATAAAAGTCATTTTTTACACTTTCCACATCAAATTATATGATATAGATTTATATGTATGAATAATTTTCTTCCATTTGTCGCAAGCCATATGACAAGGAAACCATCAAATTCAAAGGTGTAGATGTTGATATAAATTTTAACATCAATGATTATGATGAGGATATGACGCAGGTAAAGAAAGAATATTTCAATTGAATAGGTATTCTTTTTTGTTGGATTTAAATACTTTTCATTGAATAAATATATCACTACTGCATATGGGCGGATTATTCCATGAAATTTTTCCATGTTTCCATTATTTTCATATTTTTTAAATTGGGCGGGATTTTCGTCGCTATTGCGATGAAATTTCATCTCTGTAGATACGATTATTGCCTACCTCAAAAAACATCTGCTAACACACGTGGCTTGCAACAACTAGTTGACTTTTTGCGGGTCAACTCAGGCATTTCTGTCTCTATATCGACGATAGTCGATCTATACATACCTGACTTTAAGAGACTTTGCGACACATTTTCTATAGTTGTGACACTGTTCGTGGCTTTTGTTTGAGCTATTTAGTTTTTCCATCACCCACCTGTTGAACAAATCCAGTTCTCAATCTACATAGCTCGGATTTTGAACTTGCAAGGTTAGTATGTTTTTCTATTTATTTATTTACATATACTCATTTAACTTGTAAATTTTGTTCAAATGAAATTTCACGTAGCTTGTTTTTTCCTTTATATGTGCATTACCATATTTCAAAATTGTTATGCCATTGGTTTTTGGATCTAGTTAGTATATTCTATAGAAATTCATGTGAAATGTCAAGTAAAATATTTTCCGAAGAATTATTTTAAGAAGAGGGAAAATTACTCCATCAATAAGTCAATTCAAGCATTAAAAATGGATGTCATTATAAATCTAGATTAATTTGAGCCTACGATTCCTTATGTAAATTTAATCCTTATTACAAAACCACCAACTCATAACAACTTTACCGGTTGGACTAATGTTTGAAATAGAAAGTGGAAAAAAAGTCCTCTTAGGTCTAATCATATCCCTTAGCGACCTTGTTAGCTCTCTAACTTTTTTGTTTCTATGATGTTGTCCCTATATATATTAATGTCATATTTTTAGTCTAGTATTAGGTTAGGTTAGTCATATAACATTGTATTCATATGTGATGTTGTTTCTCTCAATTTTTTATAATCACACACAATTCTAAATGTAGTGATTAACTCTAGTTTGTAGTTGATCTAACTTTTTTATACACTATTAATAAGGAGTAGCTAAAATATAAAAATTTCATGATGAAATCTACTAGTCACACATTGAAAAATGAGAACATGCCAAAGTGTCTTAGAAAATAAAATCGTGACCACTGTAAGTAGCATAAAATCGTGACCATTGTATGTAGTTGCAAATCAACACGTCATAATTTAAACCAACCAAACCCAATTGTGGATGACAAGTGGATGGAATTCTTTTTTCAGTGGTGAATTTCAAAGATTGACATTTTCTCTACAAAACAACTTAGAGGCTAGTGTATGGTGTCGAGTGATTCAATTTTGAGAAATTTTGACCACTTTCGTTAAATGGTGTGTAATTATTTTTCATGGTTATTCAATACACACTACTCTAAAGTACAAATTGAATCGTATCGATCTTAACAGTTACTCGATAATAATAAAAAAAAGCATGTCAAAATGTCTTTGAAAAAATAATTGTGAGGATTGTAGGTCACTGTAAATAAACATATCATAATCAAAAGGAGTAGCTAAAATATCATGAAGGAGTAGCTAAAATATAAAAATTTGACAACTTATTGTTTGGTATGGTGTAGGTAAGACAATTACTTGTTAGTACAAGGATTTGTCACTATGAATGAAAATAATAGGAAGCTTGCTCGGTTAAGTGTGACGTTAGAGGTGAGGAGCGATGGAAAATGTTAATGCCCTTGCTATGATTGCAGGGGCTTGCAAGAAAAATACTTTTAATAACAACATCTGAAAGACATTGTAGGCAAAAGGGGCACGCCGAAGGGGGTTATGAATATCGTCCCTTGGTAAGAGGATTCAATATTTAATGTATTCTCTGTAATAATCATCATGTCATGAATTTTAATAATATTTCTTATCATTTTTTTTATATTTTCTATACACACTAACTTTTCTACGTTGTTTTTAAATATATAGACGATGCCCCCAAAATGTCGACCTCCAAAGAGTTATTTGCCAAGTACTAGCAGAAATACTCCTTTACAGGGTGATGAACTTCAAGATTAGAATATCGAAGTTGTTGATCAAGTTATTAATGATGATATGGATGGATATAACATTAGTGATACAAATCAGGGACATGAGATACATAGATTGATCCAATACACGTTTGCTCCAATGGATGAGGACAACCAGGATGATAGTCATGATGTTGATCCTCTACTCGAGAAGTCATGTCAACCTATTTATTAAGGCTCAACAACAAATATTATATCTACTATATTGTTGTTGGTGAACTTGAAGGTTTTGAATGGTTTATCAAACACATGCCTTACACAGATACTAAGGTACTTAATTTGTTAATTGTTTATCCCTACATGTTCACAAATACTTCAAAGGTTCACTTTTTCCTATATTGCTATTGTTTTCTAATTTGTAAATTAGTATGAATGCGATATTGGTGATTAATATTGTTTACATTGACTTAATTTTTTTGAATTTTGTAGATTGTTAGGTGAATTTATATTATCGACGTCAAATATTTTGCCACACACATATCAAGAAATATCTATGATTATGAAAGAAATTGGAATGGAGTATCAGGTTATTGATGCATGTCCTAATGATCATAGCATATACTATGGACAATATGCATTAGAAAATGAATGCCCACAATTTCAAATAAGTAGATATCGAACCGATAAAGTGTCAAAGAAGGTGCCTCGCAAAGTTCTTCATTATATTCTGATAATTCCACGTTTCCAACAGTTGTTCAGGTGCCAAATTATAGCACAGTTTATGGATTTTCATGCAAAGAACAGAAGTCGAGACGATGTTCTTCGAATTCCTGCAGATGGTTCTACATTGAAGTACATCGAAGAAAAGTGGCCATTTTTTAAAGAATAACCTCGTAATGTTAGACTTTCGTTGGTAGCTGATGGTGTCAATCCATTTGGAGAGCTTCATTCTACATACTCACTGTGGCCTGTTTTTGTTATAAACAATAACCTTCCTCCTTGGATGTCGATCAAGAGAGAGAACACAATGTTGGCAATGATTGTTCCAGGTATTTAATTATCTTTTATTTTCTTTAAAGTATGATAAAATATTTCATTTCTTTGTTTTGTGCATGGTAATTATATATTTTATATATAACGACATCTAGATAAGTATAATTAATCAT
>WSFP011435555.1:0-21131 GCA_009831015.1 Picea engelmannii
GACTTGTTCTATTTTATTGCAAGGCCTTATTTATATTGACCTTTATTACATCCGAATATATTGTTCTACCTATGTGCGGGTTAGGACCCTAACAACTGGAAACTAATGATTCAAAGAAATAGGACTTCCCAACACCATGCTATACCGGATCTATTGAATCCAAGGAATCATATTTTTTCCCTGGTAACAATTTCGATAGTCAACTCCCAAAATTGCACTTTAAAATATGAAGTCCCACATAACAATCAAGGCAAGCTCGATTCTACTCAAGAGTGCTCATTACCACCAAATTTGCTCACTACATGGGTGAGTTTTGAATGTGACAATGCATGTCATCCCTACCATTAATGCATGACATATTGACATCTTCACCTCATGATAACCTTTCATTATATTCCATGCCTTAATATTTTCCAATGAGCCCTCTTTTGTATAATTTGGCCACTTAGCAACAGCATCCTTATCTCAAATTATATAGATTTAACCAATATCCAATCATTTCCGACCAAAATAACATGTCCAAAAAACTCTGAAAAGAACCAAAACTTAGAACGTTTAAACTAAGGCTTTGTTTTATCGATACAATAATTTATAACCAGTAATCAAAACTGTCCCTTCACATTGTTCCAAAAGAACATCTTTCAAAGAGATGTGCAGGCTTCGGTGAAGGATAAGAAAATGTTTTTTTCTTAAATATGTGGTGTGCCCTCCACACTGTCAAAACCTTGCAAATACCTCACGTTCATCTTCATGGGTTTTTCCAAACAAAGATCTATTGAATTTTTTGAATTTCCTAAATGGAACTTCGACAAAGGGGAACGCAGACCACTATGCCTTCTTGCATATACATTGGATGCTTATGGTTGGGTAGTGAGATATTGTTCATATGAAAACAATTCATTGGAATGGTTTTGTTTAAAAATAAGTGTTTTATCTATGCAATTTAATTATATATTTTGTATAGGACACTGGTTGATTGTTTCTCTCATTTAATGGTGTTATAGGGCATACAAGAAAACATGTATTTGTCAGATCTATGTTCATTGAGTGAGGGAAGTTCAAGTAGAATAGAGGAAAGTGAGACATCTAGTAGGTATAATAGGCGGAGATCAACTAGAGGTGAGAAGATCAGAACAAAATTCCATAGACGTGTGGATTTTTTTATTACGAAAGGAGGATCATGTTCTTATGATCATGAGAGCATAGATGACATCGAGGTGCCCTTGAGGTACAAAAATATAGTGAAACGATGGCTACCCAAGGATCTTCTTGAAATAAAAACTGATTTTTGTGTAAACGAAAGGATATACCGAATTTCTCCATCGTCATTACATGGTTTGGGGATATTCTCCATGAATGGCATAAAGGTCTGTTACGACGGATTAACTGAATTGAGGGAGTATGTCGGACCCTGTTATATCTACAAAGATTGGATACAACTAGTCCAATATACAAAAAGTATGTGAAGATATGGCTTGGCTGCAAATTATATACAGCTAAAAGACAATGGTCAAAATAAAGGAGCACCTATCTATATTGACAGAAGGCCAAAAGCAACAGGGAATATTGCAGGGTTTATAAATAGCACATGACCCGTGACCACAAATAAGAAACCCAATTGTGTATTTGAGGGGCGTGAAGGAAACTGTGTATTTGTATGTGCAATAAAATCAATAGTTGCAGGGGAAGAGTTATTGATTGATTACAATTTGAATTGAATAGATACAGATGTTGCTACTATGGGGGCAATATGTATACTATTTTACCCAACCTATAAGCAATGACTCTTATATTTTATGATTTTCTTTATGTTCTTTGGTCACTCTTTACTTTTATGTTTTTAGCATGCCATGTTTTTGTCCCATGTGCATTCATGAACTAACTTTATTTCTCATACATTTGAAGTTATTTCTCATGATCATGATCACGGTTTTAATTTTACTGTAATTTGGAAGACTGATCGTGGTAAATCAATAGCCTCAAAATAGGCAAACGAACAACAATTTTCGAATTGCATTTAATGTGCATTTTATTTCTGTGGAGATCAGTTATTTTATTTGTTTACATAACTGAAATAACATTTATTTTGTTGAAATATGTAGTCGGCAGGCCATGATGTTGATGATGATTCACTCGGTGAAAGGGATTTGTATGCATCCCCCAACCCTATGGTATTAATAAATAAATAAACCAATCAAGAGAACAGGGAACCGACTCACTTGTTAGACATTATAGATCAAACTCTTGAAGTCGAAGAAAGGATTAGAGAAGTTATGACAAGGCTTAACACATATAAGGTAATAACCATAATTTCAAGTGGTTTTATTTTATGTCATAAGATCAATTGTGAAATCTTGATTTTTAACTTTTACATTATCTAAACGAAAAATGGTTTTCTTTGTTATATATAGATTTTTGGATCTTGTTAACCCTGACATGCATGGTGTCGGTAGTAGTGGCGTTGCATAGACGCCACAGGGTACCGACGCAGGACCTCGTATACCTTCTAGGACGTGGCTATTCATATCTCCAACTTCCACACCATTAGGTGGGAGCCAGGACACGCACCCCCAGGAAGCCACACAGGTAGGCTCTGGAGGTGCTGACGGAGATGAGGTTGATGATTTGGCCAACTATATGATTGTTTTTCCTAAAGCAAGACATGTGACCATCATTTCTAATTTATTTGACTCTATGCAATTGTTTTTCAATTTGAATGTACTTTTGTTTGGGTACTCTTGCAAATGCTTTTGTTGAATGTACTTTTGTTTAATTCCCATTGACCTATTTTGGTCATTCATTAGACGTTAATAAATTTATATTATCATATCTTATCAAATGCATTCTCAATTTAACTTTTTCAATTGTAGAAAATTATTTATCATTACTATTCTCCTCATCATTGTTTTATCAAGGCAATGATGTCAGATAGGTGGTGACATGATTAAAACTTTAAAATGCTTAGAATGTCATTCTCATTGAAAACAGTGTCTATGTGATAATCATTGTCTACGAAGTTACGAACCATTGTAACTAATCACATCATATTTTCATAAATAAATTAATAGTGGTAAGTGAATGGTAAGAATTGTATGTACAATGTATGTGTGCAAGGCTCATAAAATAAAATGGAATTAAAAAATAAATTGTCATAGATCCATCTTAAATCATGGTTTCTTTAAGCTTTGAGATGTTTCCGCCTATTTTTGTTGCTCCCTGTATTTTCTTAATAGATATGGGATTAATATGGATCTATGCTAGTTAACAACAATACTTTCATGTTGCATGCCATAAATATCAATCAGGTATAATAAGGTGGTAATTTTTAAGACTTTATATTCCCTTTAATTTCATAGTCATTTATATTATAAATTTCAGTGATACAACCCCAAGTTGATATTAAAAAATGACTAAGCTAAATGGGGACTTATTTAGTGTGTGGAAGCTAAATTTGATGGTTAAGTCAATAGAAAAGTATAATATGGGACCTAAGTAGTTTTGCAAAGGAACATGAGTAACTCAAGAGAATTAGTGCAATGATGTCCATGTTTTGAAGTATTATGTTTTTATTTGATGTCCCATGAGGGAATATCCCCACAAGTTTCATTTGGAAAGAAGGAAATGATTGTTGTACATAAATATTAAGTGATTTTTGGAGCTAGAAAATGGATAGAATCAATGGAACATAGATGATGGTTATTATAAGGAGACGATGGTTATCAAAGACTACAAGAAAATTTGCAAAATTCTCTCTCTTTTCCCCAACTAATTATCTTCCATTGTTTCCACCTATGTGATTAATTGAAAGGTTTCTGTGTTTATATGTTGAAGGGAAATTACTTATGTTTCATTTTGAACCCTAGAATGTTTTGAATATGCACTCTTTTAGGTCAAGAAACATAGAGCTTTAAATAATTTGTGAAATTAAACTTATATCATTGCAGATGAACTAAGAGCAGAGAGAAAGAAACAACTAAAGAAGAACAATGCATCCAACATCAAATATTTAGTTGAGGAGGTAAGATTTTCTTATGGATATCCAATTTCATAGACTATTCAGAAATATTGATTAAAGAATAGAGCATTTTAACTGTAATTTTAGAGTAATTCAGCCTTTTCATTTATTTTTTCTTTCAAAGAGATTGGATAGATTGTTTTTCATCTAGAAAATGGTTTATTACCTACAAAATCTTGAATGCAACTATTTTCTTCCTCTCTGCAAATTAATATATTAGGTGTACTTTCTTATTTTAAAATTTTACAATAGTGAATCACTCCAATGTTTTGAGAATCATGACTAGCAATGAGCCATGATGAAGGGGAAATCCACAGGGTGGACTAAAATGTAATGTCAAAAAACCTTTGCTTCAAACACTTGTTCAATTGAAAAGGAAAACAGTCATGCATACATTGTTCTTCATGTGTGCTTATCCTCTCTTTATTGTTAGATGTTCTAGAATCGTGTTTGGTTGTTGAGATTCACAAGATATAGTGCAAAGAATCACTTTGATAAAAGATGAATAGGAATCACTTGGGTTAAATTACAAATGAGAGTGGGCTATAAATATCCAACTCAAGAGGTAGGGAACTTTCCCCAATAAGGTTTGAGTCTACGTGTACAAGGTTGGGCTTAGCTAAACCTATAAATATAGTAATGATTACAATATAAGGTCGGCCAAGGATGAAAATGAAACCTACACCATTTTCAACATTGGTAGAGTCAAATATTGAATATTTCTTTAGAATACAAGTAGTATATGTAACGGCGTTACATGAGACTTGTACTCACACCTTATTGACATGTCTTAGACAGGGACGATGTATTGGAGACATGGGATACATCTTGGGTATAGATAGGCCATACTTGATTTGGTAGGGTATGTTGGGGATGTAGGGGAGTAAGTCCTTGTTCCTGTTCCTCATGTCTTGGACACATGGGCGTACCTCATGGAATGAGGAATCTCTACACATCCCCAAAGTTTTTTTTGTTCAATGAAAAAAAGAAAAAACCCTAATCACTCCCACCCTTTCCTAGCTGGTCCACCTACCCTCTTCTTTATATTGAAACCTATGCAAACCATAAATAAAATCGTTTTCACCATTTTCTATTCATTGTTAGTTGGTTTGAGGCATCCCTTTGGTGTTGGGAATTAATTGGAGCTGAAAAATCACATTTGCAATAGATTTTCTAAGTGTTTCTCTTGGATTTTATGTTTATGATGCACTGGTGTCAGAGCACATGGAAGCAGAAGGGAAAGCGTTGGCTAATTTATGATTTTGACATTTATTACTTTATTTTTTTTAATTATTTATAATTATTGGTAGAAATATATGTTGTTAGAAATGGAATTGGCATTCAACATGTCGACCAAAAAACCAGAACTAAACTAGTCCATCCCAAAAAACGGGAGCCAAGAATAAAACCAAAAACAAAATTAGTGGACCAAAACAAATAAAATTTTCAAATTTTGATGAATTTCTTTTATTCAAATACATCAATGTAAATCCCAATGATTAGACCCAAAATATGCAAAGTTTTCTCATGTATATACCATGCAAGGGTGAATATAACAAAATAGCACCAAGTGCAATACATGTCTGCAACAAAATACATAAACATTGAGGCTCTAATTGGCCTCTAGAGTCCTAAAATGATCATGCTACAACAAATAACTACATATCATCAAAATCATGCCCTATATTGGGGTCGTCATCATCAATAGAACCCTTTGCCTCCGACGTCGGCCTTTTCCTCTCCCTCGATCCATTAGGGATACAGGATTCAGTACTAGTGCTTGGTGATACTTTTAGATACAAGTCCATCCACCTTGTTGCTCAAGTCAACACCCTCCAATTTTGATGAAATTGGCTAATCCATAAAAATAAGATTGCTAAGGCTATGGAGTGGGGTTCTTAGGTTACATAGGAAGAGTAAGCCTTAACAAAATGTATGGTTGTTGTAGTATATGAAATGGGATAGAAATGCAAATGGGATAAGGAAAAAATATATAAATGAAGGACAAAAACAAGGAATAAAAATAGATGGAAGGAAACCAATGCCTATCAGTCATGGGGTAATGGAGGCATAAGGCATTGGATAAATGAGAGAACAAGTATGTCACAAACAACTACTTTGAATTAGGTCATATGGTAGAAAAGGCTTGTTTACCATCTTCCACCAACTAATAGATGAAGGAACTATTTGATCAATTCATCTTTAAGGTAAGGTAAAAAGGTAAAAAGAGACTAATATGATGCAACTAAACCTTAAGTGTTTTCTAGAAATATGTTGATAAAACTAGTCTTAGAGGGATAAGATTGCCACTCATCAATCAAATTATAAAGGCATTGTGTTATGGCTGAAATGTGATTCCAAATATGCAACTTAATTGATAAAAGAAAGGAAAACAAGTGCTAAAATAAAACACGAAATAAAGCAAAGGGAAGAGCCTCATCACATTGATTTAATCCTAGATGAATGAATTCATTACTAAGCCTTTATAAAAGAATGACAATAAGAATCATCTAGAATGACATGAACAACGAATTGAAGAGCGTAAATAAACCATACATCAAAGTGGATCATACCAAGTCCAAGTCCATGACACCAAGATTATTCTTATCCTCTTATCCTCTTATCCTCTTGTTTTTTATTTTTTTTTAAATACCAACAAGTCGTCGGTATTTCAGGGTCCCTTTGGACACTGATATAGCATAAATGTCGGAGATATAGACCCCTCGGCAATATTTCGACGTTCCTCTTCCGATGTACCATTCAACGTCCCTCTCATCACTGATATAGCATAAAAGTTAGAGATATAGGCCCCTTGTCGGTCTTATGACGTCCACTGCGGATCCTGCGATGTCGCATGTCCAACTCAATGGGCACCTATTTTGCGAAGGCGTAAATGTTGGATATAAAGGCACCTTGTCAGTATTACGGCATCCCTTGTTGCATTTGACGTTCCTCTTTCGATGTATCGCACAATGTCCTTCCCATCATCGATATAGCATAAATGTTGGAGATATAGTCCCCTAGTCGGTCTTGCGACGTCCACTGTGGGTCCTGCGATGTCGCATGCTTAACTAAATAGATGTCTATTTTGCGACGACGTAAATGTCGAAGATATAGGCCCCTTGGCAGTCTTACTACGTCCCTTGTGGAGTCACAGGTGAGATGTTACGGCATCGTGGTTGCGACGTCCATAGTGGGATTGGACAGTGAAAGGAGAGATGACATGTGTCTACTAGAAACGTCACACAAGAGTTGATATTTTTTATGTCAGCATAATGACATCATGTGAAATGACGTTTGAGGGGGTCTGATGTTTATCGTTCTCCCGACAATATAAAGTGGAAATTGCTATGAACACATTGTAGGGGTTCAATGCCATCTGGGTACATTGGTCAGGTATTACATTAAGTCATGCATATGTGAGTTGGAATGTTGGCAAGCTTCATAATTTCTTCATTGAAATATCCCAACCCCACCTCACCAGTCCCACCCATAGTATCATGGCCAGTACTCAAGGATTCCTTCCCAATTTGTTGTCTGGTGTTTTCATTAACATAACCATAATTATATGCTTCACAAATCGCAATACATGAAGTCTTAGCATGATTATAGTCATGGGGGAAAATAGGGTTGTTGAGGAAACAATATGACATAATCTTACTCAAGCGTTTTTAGATTTTGCTTGGCTAAAGAAAAATAGATGGGAATATCACCCTACGTTTATAGCCATCAAAATTAATATCCTAACTCACAAGTATTGATTACAAGTGCTTAGGCTCGTTTTTATAATTAAAAGCTTGCCGAAAAATTCATTATTTATGTGTTTTTCTGAACATAACAGATGTTGAAATAAATATAGAGACAGAAGTAAAGACACCAAGTCGATAATCAAGACATATGAGACATAAAGCAATCTTTTCTTTCATTCCAATTCATCAAAGAGTCATTCTCTTTACAAAATTTTGTAAAGAATTTTTGGACCAAAGTCAAACTTAGATGTCCCCGATGAAACATACAAAAGGACCTCTAACAGAAAATCAAAAACTGAACTCTAAACGTTGGATCAACTTTCCACAGACTGCTTCCCACTCGACTCTGCACAATAGCCTTTGTAAGTCTTGAAAACTAATTCACAAACAGAGAAGTCTACACAGACTATCAAAGATAGATCAACACCTCTGAAAAACAAGTGTCTGAATGATGTAATTCAGCCCTGAATCTTGTTGTCTACAATAAGACCCTGCTATCATAAAAAAAAAATAGGCTTGTGATAAATTAAGGAATGAATGAAAATTGAACTATCTCAACACAAACTCAAAGAGAAAACCTTAGTATGCTTCTCCTTCTATTCGCCTCTTGTTCCTCCCTTTCCTTTTGCCTTTAAGCAAATTAGAATTGGATGAAGTAATTCAACTACTTCATTAGTTAAGTTAACTAAAAACTCAACCAACTTTTTAGTTAGGGGGAAAAGTAATAAATCATAATAAGGGTTTTAAATAAATAATAACTAGTAGATGGGACCCCTTGTGACTCCCCTTTAGCTCTTAACAATAATAAAACCACTAGTTAATTAAACAAAACATCCCTCCTTGTGACTCCCATCCTCACATTCATGTTTGACCATTTATCTCATTGATATTTGAAATTATTTTCAAAAATATATTACTCATATATCCAAAAAAACATGATGTCTGAAACTTTTGAAGTCAATTGTCATCAACAATAAATAAAATAAAACTTAAAATCCATATTTTCCAGTTTGTGAGGCAATCTTTCCCTCCTTGTTTCTATCACTTTTTAATCTCTCTGAATTTTCCTTAAGCTGTGTGGGGCCTTTAGGCCTAATCTTGTTGATCACATAAGAGAAATCATCCCTCAAATGCATGTGGGAGGACATAGATTTATCATAATCATTTGAAGGTGAGGAAGGGGCAGTAGTGGATTTTCCTTTGTCAGGGTCATGGTGGGTCTCAGTTTTGAACCTTTTGCTTGAAAATCTCGTTCCTGTATGCACAATTGATTAGAAAATAGTTTCTTTAACAACCATACATGACAACTCTTTTTAAAAATATGAAATAAAATTTGGCTCAGCAACATATCAAACCCATGTAGTCCAATCCATACAAATTGTCTAATTGTTGTCAATGAGCAGGGGGTGAACAAAGGTTCTGGGATATGCGAGGAGTTTGTATTGAGCGAAAAAATGTTAAAATGAGGGGGGAAATAACATGGTTATTTCTCACAGACAAAAACAATCAACTGAAATGTAAACCAAACAACATATCACTGTAATCCATTCCCGTGATCTTAAATTGTCACAATGCATAGTTCCTCTTAATTGTAATTAAATTTTAAGAATAGGGAGTGAGTAATGAATACGGGAAGGCGAGGGAATTGTAATTAGCAAAACAGTGAAATAATAATAGGGGAAAAGAGTGGAAACTGTTCATAAGATTGATTAAGTAATCCATAAAACCATTATGTATTCAGTGAAACGAACCAACACTAACCAATTATTGTGATCAATTAGCAATTATTGTGTGTATAATTTAACCATTTATGTGTGTTAACTTGCTCATTGTTCACCTTTAAATCATTAACACTTCCAATTACACAGTGCCATCATACTCAAAATAATATGCTTCCAAACAACCTATATAAAGAGTCGTGTTTCCTTTCATTTCTTCAATTTAATATTAAACAAAATTCCAATGAACAAACAATCATTTGCATTGACTCTGTTCGGCATCCAAACCATCAACCACTGTATACAATTAATTCTTTAAATCAAACACAGACACAAGTTCTCTTAAAAGCGTGCCTGATTCCATTCTTCAATTCAATTTAACAATTAAATTGCAATAAAAACATATTGTTATAGAACCTATTCCCATCTCTAGTGGTGTGACCAAACGATATTCATAACACATACAATGGACAGCCAAGTCACAAATATCAATTCTTTAAATTGCAATGATCTCGATCGAGAAATTTAAATACACAGTAACAACAACCATCATTTAAATTCATAATACGTTGTAGGAAACATATTGCTCAACGCATAATGCAAGGAAACACACTCCCAATCTAACCATAAAAAATGTTTGAGTTACCAATCCAACACAAGGAGGCAAGGACTGTATGCTCGATTCCCTTTCTCAAATCAATCAATTAAAACCATGCTAAGCCATCAAACCAACTGTTAGGATAAACGAATACAGTGATCATACACCAAACATCATTTCGGACTTCAACTATGTAATCAACCCGATCAATAGAGATGAGCCCATAATCAAACCACTATCGACGCCACTCTACAACAATCAACAATATACTCGACCAGAAATAACTGGTTCATTTATCAAAATCGAGCTTGAATAATCAAGGGTGTGTTCTGAGTAACCAAGGGTTTGCTTGGTGAAACCAACACAGGGAGACTAGAGTTGACCACACCAACAGTAGAGGAGAATTATTTTAGACAACACGGTGAACACACGAGCCAAATAACCAATAACTTGCAAGATAGGGTGTCAATTCACACCAGGGAGGAAGATTATGAACAGAGGGGTTGAAGCTTCTTACTAGTCAAAAATAACACTGAGAACATGCAGGGCATAACCCTCGTGGTTCTTCCCAAAAGGAAATTGAATAATGTTGATAAACAGAGACATGAAAAAAGCAACCAACGCTAGAGAAAGCCTCTTGGAATAATATCCATCATAACCCATTTCACAGACATCAATAACATAAACGAGACCACAATCAGGTGAAACGATATGCAGTGACACAAGGTAGTTCAAAAACAAACCCAGCAACCCCATAACAGCAAATACGACTGGGTGTGGTGTCAAGAACTATGTGGAGAGAGCCAGCAAGTTTGGACCGAATGAACCCTTCAACAAAAACCCATAAAGACAATAGAGAGCCTTCGTGGATTCCACCACTCAGAATAATCAATGAACTGTCACTTCAACCATCATTTTCCATTTGCAATGAAAACCACACAAATAGCGAATCCATTGAAACACCATAATTTACACAGTTGTCAGCCTTAAGAAAAACACAGACTGATACATCAATGAGCCAACATCTATTTCATAAACAGAGTGATTTCATGGATGGTGAAAAGAAAACACATACCTGTAACAAAAAATCCTTAAAAACGCAAGTTTGGTTGAGCAGTTCTTTCCTTGCCTATAAAATCGAAGCTTGACCACATCAAAATCAAATGCCAATTACCAAGCTAGGTTGATGGCCAGTTGGGGAGGTATGGAGTGACGTGCAATAAATGCACATCACTTCCATCCTCTACTCATTAAATTACTTAGTGCACGCCAGCCAACCCTCCATTAATCCATTCTATGCATCGAAACTAACATCCATCACTTGCCAAATGCACCACCCCACATCACATTTAACCATTGCCAACCATACCATAACACATATCAAATTTGTTTCCATATAACTCAATAAATCAAATAGCCACTAACTTTGTTAGCTAGGACTAACAACAATCCTTTTAATTTCATTTGCATATAATGTAGCATAGCATAGTATAGTTTAGCTTCCTTTTCTTGGATTTGTTCCATATATTTTATCTTTTGTCATGACTACCATGTGTTTTGTGCAGGTGCAACATGTAACAGATCATGGCGTAATTAGCATAGTGATAACAGTGGATATAATCCATTCACACAATATGGAATATAGAGCTTAGAGCAATTAAAAACCACATATAATACACATTATCCATCTGCTATTATCTTGCAAATAAAACCAATATTTCATCAATCATGTAGAAACCTGTAAGCAGTGTCGAACAATAGCATAAACATCAAATAAGAATTATATATGATCTTCCAATTGAAAAGGGGGTCCCACCTACTAGTATTATATATATCGTTAGCTTATAATAATAGGCTTTAGCAATACTTTGCGGGTGAAATCCTCTTTTCAAATTTTATCGTCAACAAACTGGTGACTCCACAGGGAATTTTGTTTTCAACATATTTAGAACTCAGAACTCATGGTTTCACAGACCAATAACAATAGGTCAAGAAGATATAACCAGGAAGATTATGCAACAAGGGGGAAGTGAGCGGATTTAATGGAAAAATGACCCAGAATTTGGGAATAACTCATGAAAAATGTTAAGTATGAGGGGGTTTACCACTATGTGCATAATCGTTCAACCAGAATCTGCTTTTTACTTCAAGGAGAAAAATTATGGAGTTTCTCTTTTAAAATTTTCAAATGGATGAAGAAATGGAAAGCAAAAGCGGGAGATAACCAATTTCTTTAAAAGACAGTAGTGAAAGCAGATAGCAATTTCAAGTGATTTCAGGGGAACATCGTAACAGTTGTGTAACCTTGATTGTTATTGACTAACAATATCTTGCAGGAGTGTCACTGTGGCAGAACTGATCCAACATCTTATTCTTGACCAAAAATCAACTAAAAGATAAAAAAGAAATAAAAAGCATGACATAATGAGATTACAAAATTTTTAAAACAGCAGAGATAAAATGAAAGAAATGTAAAAACAACAGAGAAATGAAAACAAAGCTAGACTACTTAAATATAGAGAATCCAAACAATGTTAGAACTTTTCAAGTTGGTACCACATAATGTTTCAAGTAAGAACCGTTAGTGTTGTAGAAAAACAATCACTCCTGTAAATATTTTAGAATGTAAGAATTAGTACCCAGGAAAAAAGTGATCTTGAAAGGACCCAGCCATAATTTTTGAAATTTTGAATGTATTCCCCTATCAGCGTGAGCTTAATCCCACTACATTACCCTTTCATTGACTTTAAATTTGACGGTCTTGACACTCTTGTTGAAATACTTCTTAACAATCTGTTGTCTCCTTTTTATATTATCCAAGGCAAACATCCTTTGCTCTTCCAAATCTAGGAGTGCATTTATCCTTTGTGAAATATCAGAAGAATTTAATTCTTCAATCTGTAGCATCAACCTTAAGGAAGAAAGTTCCAGCTCAGTAGGCAAGAGGGCTTCTTGACCATAGACAAGTTGTAAAGGGCTGCAACCAGTGCTTACCTTGGCGGTAGTTCGATCTACCCAAAGGGCGTAAGTGAGGAGAGTGTGCCATTGACGAGGCTTATCTTCGATGAGCCTTTTGACGATCCTCACCAGATTTTTGTTGGTAGACTCATCCTGCCCATTTCCTTGGGGATAATAAGCTGATGAGGTGAAATTTTTAACCCCCAACTTAGCTAAAACTTGGGTCAACTTAGCAGAAATGAAAGCAGGACCATTGTTTGTAATAATTTCCAATGGAAGACCAAATCTGGAAAATATGTTAGTTTCAAGGAAAGAATTTACCTGATCATTTGTTGAATTCTTAAGTAGGACAACTTCAACCCATTTTGTAATATAGTTTGTGGTTGTCAAAATAAAAAATTGTCCTGCTGAAGATGGGGGATTAATAGGACCAATAAAATCCAATCCCCACTTTGAAAAGGGAAAGTTTGGGAGGATAGGTTGTAATGGCATGGCTGAAAGGTGCTATTTCCCAACAAATTTTTGGCACTTGTCACAAGATCTCGAAAAAACATAAGAGTTGTGAAAGATTGAAGGCCAATAGTATCATTTTATAATAATCTTGATAGCAGTGGTTTTAGCAGAAAAATGGCCTCCTACATGAATGACCGAATTTGAAGAACCATGAGTTTCTTGCAACAATTTTAGCTCCTCTTCATCGTTTACACAACAAAGCAACACACCATCAGCAGATCTTCGAAAGAAGAAGTCTCCTATAATGACATATCTTGCAGATTCAAGATGGAGCCTTCTCCTTTGATGAGTATCTAAGTTGTCTAGACATATTTGGTTTTGTAAATAGTAAATTAAATTCTTATACCAGGAATGTTCAGACACAAGGAGGATCTGGTTATCAATGTAAAAGAGAGTTGATAGGGAGCTATCCTCTTCATCAATCTCTTCACCATTCTCAGCATGCTGAGATAAGTGAAGGGTTAAGTCACGTCCCTTGATAGTGGTAGAAGTCACGATATTCAAATCATGCTCTTGGATCTTGGCAAGCCAATGTGCAAGCTTCCCTAGAAGATAAGCCTGTGAGAGAAAAAACTTGACAACAGGTAAAGGGACTTTTACCAACGTATGCTTACCTAAAATGAAGTGGTGAAACTTCTCAATAGCCTTAACAAGAGAGAAAGCATGTTTCTCAATAAAAGAATATTTAAATTCATCATCAGACAATCTTTGACTCATAAAACCCATTGTTTTTTCAGTACCTTGGTCATCATTTTGCATGAGGATAGCAGAAACTGCTTCCTTGGTGGCATTAGTATATATTGTGAATTCCCTCTCAAAATATGGCTTTGCCAAGACCGGTGTGGAACTGATTTCTTTCTTTATCCCTTCAAAATCATTTTCGACGTCATCTGTCCAAGAAAAATAACGATCTTGCTTAAGAAGATTATGAATTGGTTTGACCATCACAACAAAATCTGGAACAAACCTATGAACAAAGTTAATAACCCCCATAAAATCTTGAGCCTCCTTCTTGGAAGTGGGAGCGGGCATATTAAGGATAGTAGCAATCCTTTCAGTATCAATGCTTATTCTTGAATTGGAGACAATGTGTCCAAGGAGCGTTCCCTCGGTGACGCCGAAAATAGACTTAGAAGGATTCAGAGAAATACCAAATTTCCTATATCGCATGAGAACTTTTCTCAGATGACCAAAATGATCTGATCAGGTTTTAGAATAAACAATTAAGTCGTCCAGGTGGATCTAAATGATCTTGCCGATCAAATCTTCGAAAGTTATTTGCATAGCTCTTTGAAAAGTGGCACCTACATTAGATAATCCAAAAGGCATGTGTTCATAAGCAAAGGTACCCCAATGAGTAATAAAGGTGGTTTTATATTTATCTGCCTTTTTACCTTGATTTGATTGTAACCGGAAAAACTGTCAAGTAAGGACATCATTTGTGACCCTGCAACTTGCTACAAAATCATCTCCATGTTAGGGAGAGGAAAGTGATATTTTATACTAGTTCGATTTAATGCACGAAAATCAACACATAATCTGATCTGACCGGTTGTTTTTCGAACAAGAACCAAATTTGAAACCCATTCAGAATACTTGACCGAAAAGATGATTCCAGCCTTCAAGAGGTTTTCCAACTCCTTTCAAATAGTTTCTTCTAGCACATGGTTGATAGGTATTTGTTTTTGCCTAACTGGTTTTATGCCTTCCTTAATGGGGATGGCATGTTGTATAAGACTAGGATCAAAACCACGAAGATCCTCATAAGACCAAGCAAAAACATCTTGGAATTCACCAAGTAGCTTGGAAAACTTCATTTTTTCTTCATCTGAACATTTGGCACCTATTTTAATATTTTTTGGAGCTCTGGGTGTCCCAATGTTCAAGGAGATGGTTTCACCCACCTTCCTTTTCGACTCCTCTTCTTTTTGTTTCTCTTTATTGCCTACATCACTCGATGAAAATGAACTCTCCAGAGGATTTAAGCCCTTAGGAATCTTGTTATCGTCTATGGATATAATTTCCTTGGGCTTAAAAGGTTCATTTTGAATGAAAGCACAAGTTCTCTCATTGTTAGGGAAGACTTGCCAAGATTCTATATTTCCAGGGATATGTGGACGATATAGAGATTAAAAAGTAAAATCAGGTTTATGTGGCAGAAGTTGTCGAGTAGGAGAGGCTGCAAAAATAGCTAACTGATCAGCCATTGAGTTCAATTCCCTCTTAACATCAGTGATGCTGAAAGATAATAGGTTTGAGATAAGTGCCCAAACAGTTTGGGTGTATCATTTCATCAACTTGTTGCTAGGGGAGTAAATCTTACATACAAGGTTCACAACAAGCTCGGAGTCCCCAAAAACTGAAAGGTGACCACAACCAAGATTATAAGCGTTTTCAATGCCTAATAATAAAGCTTTGAATCCAGTGACATTGTTCATGCAAGCAAACTCCAACCTATAAGAAAAGTTATGGATTTTTCCTACATGAGAAATCACGACAATGCCAGCTCCATTTCCTTCATTTGAGCATGAACCATCAAAGTGCATGTGCCACGTACCATCATCCAAATCGATTTGTTCCAAGGGAATGTTATCCTCCTCAGCAAATATGGAATACACCACTAGGTCCTCTTTGATATAGTTTACATTAGGTTGTGGGACACTCTCTATGTAAGGTGAAATCCTTCCTTCTCTAAGGACTATAATGTTTTTATCGTTCTGAGGAACAGATAAATGTGTTCCGTCGAGTGAGAGGTATCCACCTGTTAAAGCTTGTCAATCTCTTCCTAAGATGATTGAGTAATTTATTATTGGCATATCAATTACCTGAATACTAAGGGTTGTCCTTATTTCAGGGTGTGCGCACAAAACTAAGGTCACATATTTAATCTCACCTATGGTTGTTTGTTGTAGACTATTATAAGAGAGAATGCTTATGGCATTTTCATTTGTACAAGACAAGCCTAGCTCTTCCATAATAATCTTTGAAATCACACTTGGGCCCGAATCGCCATCAATGAGGCAACAGTGGGCGATCTTATCCATAATATTTACAGAAATATAAAAAAGGGGGATTTTTTACAGGGTATATAAAGTTATGTACACCTACTTTATTTACAGACGAATCCTCTTTGTTTACCTCTTCGAAGAGGTTGGATACAACGGAATCTTTTCATTCCATGAATTGTTTCAGATGCCTATGTTGTTTAGGGACGACAACCATGTCCAGAAGGGTTGCATCTGCTTTGATGCTGGCCAACTAATTCAAAATATTGTATTTGGAAGAGGGGAGAGGGGAAGTTGTTTCTTGACTATCAGGAACCTTAGGAACCTGAACCGTAGCAGCTAGTGAAGATGAGCTTGGGCTAGAATAATTGTGGGGAGGATCATATTTTCCTTTGGGAGCGTAGGATTTGTTCCTAGTATTGATGATCATGACATCTTATGTCTCTGCAAAATCTAGGACAGCGATGATAGTTTCTGGTCTTTTACCAAAGATCCTATCTCTGACACTCTTCCTTACCTCACATGTGGCTTCCTCGTGGTGTTCCTCGCAAAATTTACACCAACTTCGGGGCAATGTAGCTTTAGGTTGAAAATTATTTTCAATTGGATTCCTAAAGGGGGCTGTGGAAGAGGATGAAGCTCTAGGGGTGAGAGGGAAAACAATTCCTTTTCGCTCATATGCTATCATACAATTATTCGTATCTTGTACTAGTTGTAAGAGGGCGGACATGTATGTTTGTTTAACCGATCCTCTTTGAGGAAAACATGTTCTTTCAAGTTGTTATTCATACTCTAAACAAGCATGCAGAGCGGAACCGAGATTATCAATGGATTTTTCATCAAGCCTATGATGGTAGGGGGAAGGTAATGCATTGTAGTAATGCATGAAAGCGGCTTGGTTTCGAGGTCGAATAAGTTCATGGATTTGAATGTATAACTTAGTGAAACATAGGTTGAAGGACTTGATGGTTTCACCATCCTTATAGGTGATGTTATTCTACTCCCGTAACTGCTCAGCTAGGATTTTGGATCGCCCATAGGTGGATCTGAACTAATAAACTAACTCCTCCCAAATAGACAGAATCTTAGGAGGAAGGTCAAAGAAATCGGCCGCAGCCTTCCCTTCCAAGGAATTGACGAATAAGCGCATGCAAGTATCGTTGTTATTGGCCCCTATGTTGTGAGAAGCATTAGTAAATGCCACCAGGTGTTCGTTGGTAGTAAAAGTGTTATTTCCCGAAAACCTAGGGAGGTTCTCTTTGAATTTAGGAAGTGGACGAGTAGCAGGTGCTAGGTTAAGAGGAGAGGACACATGCCACGGTGTGGTTGTGGCGTCTTCTTCAAACTGAAAAATCCCATACTTTTTAATGACTTTGGTGGGATTTGTGATAGATTGGATAGGGATATGGTGGCTATATAAACTACCAATCACTGACGAAGATGAAGACTAAGAGGAGGAAGCACTTCCAATGCCACCAGAGCCACCACTAGATGTCATCTTGTGGATGATAGGTGAGGGATAAAAAGACGAACTTGAAGAATCAGAAAAATTTCTCCTTAGAGAACTTTGTTGGGTTGACAACACAATGTTCCTTCTTCCTATTTCAGCAATAGGATTAATTTCAGATGATAAGCCTCTTCTTCTTCTAGAAATGCAAGAGTCTAAGGACATGAAAGTAAGGCCAAAATTGAAGGATCAAGAAGGTTATTGTTGATTTTTAGGTCGTATACATCTAGCTTCCCAACGATCTTGGGCACTAATATCTCGTTCAATTGTTGCCCATGAATGATTAAGCTCAGCACGAGTATTGGCAGTGTCTAAAATGGTGTTGAACAAATTCAAAGCAATGTTGGTCTGATCTTGAAGACCGGGCTCAATATTGGGTTGCCTTGCAACAGGCACAGTCATTAAGAAATAAAACAGTCAAAGAATTAATATCAGAAAAATACATGTATTCGATGTTAATCAAGCATAAAAATTAACCAGAGAGATATTGAAGATCTCCCCAGTATGGTCGCCAAATAAATGTTGAGGAAAAGATATGAAATAATCTTACTCAAGCATTTTTAGATCCTGCTTGGCTAAAGAAAAATAGATGGGAATATCACCCTACGTTTATAGCCATCAAAATTAATATCCTAACTCACAAGTATTGATTACAAGTTCTTAGGTTGGTTTTTATAAATAAAATCTTGCCGAAAAATTCATTATTTATGTGTTTTTATAAATATAACAAATGTTGAAATAAATATAGAGACAGAAGTAAAGACACCAAGTCGATAATCAAGACATATGAGACATAAATCAATCCTTTATTTCATTCCAATTCATCAAAGATTCATTCTCTTTACAAAATTTCGTGAAGAAGTTTTGGACCAAAGTCAAACTTAGACGTCCCCGATGAAACATACAAAAGGACCTCTGACATAAAATAAAAAACTGGACTCTAAAAGTTGCATCAGCTTGCCACAGACTGTTGCCCACTCGACTCTACACAATATCCTTTGTCATTCATGAAAACTAATTCACAACCATACAAATATACATAGACTATCAAAGATAGATCAACACCTATGAAAAACAAGTGTCTGAATGATGTATCAGCCCTGAATCTTGTTGTCTACAATAAGACCCTGCTATCATAAAAAAGAATTAGGCTTGTGATAAATTAAGGAATGAAAGAAAACTGAACTATCTCAACACAAACTCAAAGAGAAAACCTTAGTATGCTTCTCCTTGTATTCTCCTCTTGTCCCTCCCTTTCCTTTTTCCTTTAAGCAAATTATAATTGGTTGAAGTAGTTGAACTACTTCATTAGTTAAGTTAACTAAAAACTCAACCAACTTTTTAGTTAGGGGGAAAAGTAATAAATCATAATAAGGGTTTTAAATAAATAATAACTAGTAGGTGGGACCCCTTGTGACTCCCCTTTAGCTCTTAACAAACATAACACCACTAGTTAATTAAACAAAACATCCCTCCTTGTGACTCTCATCCTCACATTCATGTTTGACCATTTATTTCAATGATATTTGAAATTATTTTCAAAAATATATTACTCATATATCCAAAAAAACATGTTGTCCGAAACTTCTAAAATCAACTATCATCAACAATAAATAAAATAAAACTTAAAATCCATATTTTCCAGTTTGTGAAGCAATATTTCCCTTGTTGTTGCTTTCACTTTTTAATCTCTCTAAATTTTCCTTAAGATGTGTGGGGCCTTCAGGCCTAATCTCATTGATCACATGAGAGCAATAATCCCTCAAATGCATGTGGGAGGACACAGATTTATTAAAATCATTTGAAGGTGAGGAAGGGGCAGTAGTGGCTTTTCCTTTGCCAGGGCTATGGTGGGTCTCAGTTTTCAACCTTTTGCTTGAAAAGCCCGCTCCTGTATGCACAATTGATTAGCAAATAGTTTCTTTAACAACCATACATGACAACTCTTTTTAAAAATATGAAATAAAATTTGGCTCAGCAACATATCAGACCCATGCAATCCAATCCATACAAATTGTCTAATTGTTGTCAATGAGCAGGGGGTGAACAAAGGTTTTTGGATATGTGAGGGGTTTGTATTGAGCGAAAAAATGTTAAAATGAGGGGAAAAAGAACATGGTTATTGCTCACATACAACAAACAATCAACTGAAATGTAAACCAAAGAACATATCATTGTAATCCATTCTCGTGATCTTAAACTGTCACAATGCAGAGCTCCTCTTAACTGTAATTAAATTTTAAGAACAAGGAGTGAGTAATGAATATGGGAAGGCGAGGGGATTCTAATTAGAGAAAAAGTGAAATAATGATAGGGGAAAAGAGAGGATATTGTTCATAAGATTGATTAAGTCATCCATAAAACCATTATGTATTCAGTGCAATGAACCAACACTAAACAATTACTGTGATCAATTAGCAATTACTGTGTGTATAATTTAACCATTTATGTGTGTTAACTTGCTCATTGTTCACCTTTAAATCATTAACACTTCCAATTACACATTGCCATCATACTCAAAATAATATGCTTCCAAACAACCTATATAAAGAGACATGTTTCCTTTCATTTCTTCCATTTAATATTAAACAAAATTCCAATGAACACACAGTCATTTGCATTGACTCTGTTCGGCATCCAAACCATCAACCATTGTATACAATTAATTCTTTAAATCAAACACAGACACAATTTATCTTAAAATCGTTCCCAATTCCATCCTTCAATTCAATTTAACAATTAAATTGCAATAAAACCATACTATTATAGTACCTATGCCCATCTCTGGTGGTGTAACCAAATGATATTCATAAAACATACAGTGGACAACCAAGTCACAAATATCAATTCTTTAAATTGCAATGATCCTGATTGAGCAATTTAAACACACAGTAACAACAACCATCATTTAAATTCATAATACGTTGTAGGAAACATACGGCTCAACGCATAACACAAGGAAACACACTCCCAATCAAATCATAAACAATGTTTGAGTTACCAATCCAACACAAGGAGGCAATGACCGTATGTGATCCAGGTGGATATTGGTGGCCACCCACCTATTC
>ML867512.1:8976-21129 GCA_009831015.1 Picea engelmannii
TTCTCTTGTACATAATGTGTATTGTGATCTCACTTACAGCCTGTAATAAAGACAACAACCTAGCAGAATACTACTGAAGCATAGGCAAAGGTAAGTACAGGTATGTACTTATGCTAGCTACTTTTATATTTATGAATTGCCTATACCGTTGAACCTGGTAAAGTTGCTTGAATCTTTGGATACTCACCCTTGTGTCATGAAAAGAAGTCATGAGTTGTAGGACTGTTATAGCACAAGTTGTAGGTTGGGCAAAACCTGACCCAACCACAAAAGCAAGTGCTACAATTTGGGAATCCTACACCCAATGTCACCTCGATGTAGGTCCTTGCACTTTAAGGGTGACTAGGTCACTCTAGGGAGGCGATCCCGGTGACCCTAGGGGGAATGATACATGGATGGATAGAGATGGAAGTGGAGCCCCTAGAGGTCAAATCTAAATGGAGTGAGATGTGGAAAGAGTTGCCTTGTAAGTCAAGTGATTGTTGTCCCAAAGGTATAGTACTTCTCCGGATGATTGTACTTGCCCAAGACACAAGAAAATCCAACTTGCAATGATATATGTTAGTATGGATCAGCAAGTTAAGCTTGCTGTCCCTAATTTGCAGCAGTAGATGACGGTTTATATCAGTAAATAAATTATAAAACATCTAAATCAGCATAGAGGGTCTAAATTGGTTAAGCAAATCAGCATTAAGACTAGCAATAAATATGGGCTGAAAATGACGGTTAAGAGGCAAGAGAAGATGACTGTTGTAAACATGTATTTTCTGCAGAAAATTGCAGCTTTATGGCTGTAGCATTTAATGGCACGCAACAACAAAATCAACCACAGAAAAGTGCCAAGAACTAGCCCAAAAGATGTGCCCTAGTTAGTAGATTTAGTGTGCAAAATTTAGGAGCTAGTCTAGGGTTAGTTTAGGAGTTAAGAGAGAATTAGTAACTAGGGTTATGCAGCCCTAATGGCTGTAGGTTAAAGTTTGTAACAACAATTTAAGTAGTGGGAGAGAGGGGATGCCCAAGTAGGGGAAGAGTCCTTTCAATGTGGTAAACCAACTCCAAGCAAGAGATCTTTCAAAAGACAAAAAATCATGTTTACCAAGGCAATGATTTTATATCTCCAATGCAAAGAATAAATGACTAGTGCCTTTAAACATTGGGTTAATGGAGTCAAGTAAATGAACTAGAGATGCTACTTCCTTGGGGGTGTAAATCCTCTTACTTCCCAAGGCAAGTATCTGTAGCTAGGGTTTGAGAATGAGGGGTGTAAATTCTCTTACTTTCTCAAACAAACCCTTGCAACATCAATGAACTTCAAGCAATAAATGACGAACACTAGAGTGGGGGTGTAAATGCTCTTACTTCCCACTTAGCTCTTAGCACAACAATCCTTGACTTGAAGAAATGATAGCATAAGAGTAAAAGACCATACCAAAATCAAGAAAGATGCTAAGCCAACCCACCATAAAAGCTAGAAAGCATTCATCCAAGGCTAGCGCCTCACTCCTCCATCAACCATTCACAAGAGATAGCCATAAACAAGTGCACAAGAGATAGCCATAAACAAGTGCACAAGAGATAAATATGCCAAGTGTAGCGAAAATTTCAGATCAAGCCCTCTCACAAGAGGGAGAGTTATGTTCAAATGAGATCTTATGATCTCTTATTTATACAAAATGTCACTAAGGTGACTTGTCCATATATTAAGGGGTAAACCGCAAGACTAGGGGTCAACAACCCTAATCTTGCCCCCTTTAATAAAGTAATATTAAACAATTCATTTAAATTTTCACTTTTGCACAAGTAAAACCCTAATTTACATGGACGTCTCCCCTTTAGGGGACGTTTTCCCACTTAGAAAAAGTCGTTGGTGTTGGAGAAGCATTGGTAGGCCTCCAAAGGCCACATGTCAAACATCTAGGGAATCTCTTCATGGTGAAGACCTCCTCCTCCTCAAAACATCCATGTGTCAATGAGTGACTACATCACCACCAAAACCTATCCCCCAAAAGTGACGTCATGCCCAAGGAGGTGACGTTTTGCCTCCCCTAAGCAAGTTGTTTGGCAAGTGAAGCATGGGCTAGGTCCATCCATCTGTCCTCTAGGCCTTCAATATTTCATCTCTGTGATCCGGCACATGGACCTTTGGCATCCAACCTGTGGGCTTGTAGCCCCATGGAAGCCCAAGCTAGGTTTGTTCTCCCAAAACTGTCCACCAACTAGGTCCTGCAATGTCAAATGAGCACGCCCTCCAAGGATCTCAAGTAATAACATCATGATAAGTGAATCCAATCAATAAATGAGCCACCTAAGCATGTGCATCAAAGATCACTATATCAAACAATTAATTGCTCAAGGACACTATGCGACTTGTCAAGCTTGAATATGGGAGGGTTGACGAGGTGTCCTATTGTGTAGATCTTGACCTAGGTCAAGGAGAGTTTCCAAGAGATCCCTCTCTAAGCCATGTAAAGTGGATGAAGCGGTTGGAGTCAAGACTCAATGGGCATAGGGCTCATGACATACAAGGGGTCGTAGTGTCTCATTCATGGGTGCCTTTGTAGAGGGTGTGTGGTACCTTCGTTCGCAATGCACTTTTTCCAAGCTCATTAATTGCCATTCTTTTATTCTTTCATAATTTTAAGGAGAGGTTGAAGGTCACTGCCCTTGTGTGGTGACCAGATAATGGCAATGTCACCCACAAACACCTAGTGGAAATAAGAAGGTTGGCTTGTGATGAGACCCCCTTTCTCTTAGCCATGCAACTGAGAGCCATTACCCTGGTTTGGTGACCATATGATGGCAATGTCATACCACTAAATATTCATGGACATGATAGGTCGGCTCGTGATGAGACCTCCTATCCTTCAACTAACCTTTTAAGCATTCTTTATTATATTGTGGGTCCCATTTACTCAAAGATAAGCGTTTCACTGCTTTCTTGGGTGATCCCTAGGCAAAGCATCTGAAAGGTTCATACAAGGCTTTTATCTTTTACCCAACATCAATCCCTCTGGGCCTTCAACCCCTTCTTCCGATAGAATGAGGGGCAACCCCTTCTTGGGTCAATACACTCTAAAATCCCAAGAGATAAGGAAATGGAGGGGAACAATGATGGAAAGTGGTAAGTATAGTCGAGAACGGTACGATGGCTCTTTAAGGGAGTTCCTAGTAGCAAACCCATCCCCAGGGAAGACCACTTACTAGGGCACAATATCAACCACCAAGGTGAAGCCGGGCAAAAGGCATAATGTCCAAGCATATATCATGAAATCTAGAGCAATCTAAGATACAACATACTCAATTGGCTTAAATATTGAAATGATGCTCATTATAATACTGACTTGTACCTCATGGAGCAAGGCCCATTCCCTTCTGGAAGCCAACTCATGTGGTGGATGCCATCTGGAAATCTGTGACCATCTATGGTGGTGAGAGGGGTTTCCAATTGTGCAAAAGGGTATTGCTGGTCATGTAGTCTCTCGACACTCCATATCTGCAACCTGAGGGCCTTGAGACATAATCTCCTTAGTGATCCACAAAATGGGGATAACAAGGACCATATGGGATGATCTTATATTGGCAACATTATCTTCAAGAATGATGCAGACCTTGTCATGTACTTGTATTGTTCATTCTCTACAATAGCAAGAAGACCTGTCTCATCAAGGAAGTTGTGATCTCAGCAAATACTTGATGTAAGCTGGATCATTTTCCCTTGTTTGGGAACCCAACAGGTTGTCTTAGTAAGTTGGACCATTATCCCTGTACGAGAGTCCAACAAATTCTCAGTTTGAGTCATCTATCATTAGGATGAGTTATTCTTCTCAGATTTGAGAACTCAACAAGGTCATTATTGTAGTTGGATTATTTTCCTGGTTAAGGAACCCAACAAGTTATTTTTGGTCATTGGGTCAGTTCTCCCTAGTTTTGGGAACCCATCATATATTTTATTTGATTCGGGCCATTATCCTTGATATTGTAAATTGAGCCATTGTCCCTAGTATGGGAGCTCAATAAGTGCTATACATATTAAGTCTCATAGTGTCCTACAATTTCATGGAGAGAAGACCTGGTTGATGGACAGTCAGGAAACATAGCCTGGTAAAAGTCGGACTCAATTTTTCATATTGAACTTGGTATCGGCACCAAGTATACCTTGGAGAGATATGACACTAGTCAGAGGGAGTCAAGGCTCAGGGGGAGCCAACTTGCTCATGCAGAAGAGGCAGACACATTATGATACTCAGAGGGAGCAGGTGTAACTGTCCTAGTACGTGAGTCAAGCCATGCGATGGAAAGGGAACATGCATGGTAGCTGTTCCTGCAAATTTAGAGACACCTCTAGAAGAGGAGGTAGAACCATTCTCGGTTCAGAAGAGGCAGAGACATAGCACTAGCTCCAATGATACTACACCCAGATGGAGCAAAGACAGAGACAGAGTAAGTGACAGGGACACCTCCAGAGGAGGATGTAGAATCACCTTCGGTTTGCAGGTACAGAGATGGAACCACTTCTAGAATAGGGGGTTAAGCAACTTGTGTTAGAGGAAGCAAAGTCAAAGGAGTCGTCACCTCCACCTCCAGAGGGACCAGTCCCAAAGAGAGCAGTTGCAGATTCCCAGTGGGAACAGTTACAGTGGAGGATCTACTCTCAAGAAGAAAGCTAGATAATGTCTCGTAGTAAGCACATTGAGCTAGTTTATGGCTGAGCTACGACAGAGACATTGGATGAAAACTAAACATGTTTTGAGATATCTCAAGGACCATAACTTGTGGTCTAAGGTATACATCCAGTGGTGGTATATTTCTGCATGGTTATGCAGATGCTAAGTGGGCTGGAAGCCCAGTGGACAGGAATAGTACTTTCGGTTACTACTTCAGTTTAGGATCTGTTATGATCTCATGGTCAAGCAAGAAACATGGATCCATTACACAAAGTATAGCCAAGGTTGAGTATATTGCGGCCAGTGATGCCAGCAGGGAAGTAGTATGGCTTAGAAAATTGATTTTTGGGTTGTTTGGTGATAGGTTAGAGACGACAGTTATAGACTGTGATAATCAAAGTTGTGTAAAGCTTACAGAGAATCCAGTATTTCACGACAGGTCAAAGCATGTTAAAATGAGATACCATTATATCAGAGACATGGTCCAAAGAAAGATAGTCAAGCTACAGTACATAGCCACAAATGAGCATGCAACAAATATCCTGACCAAGCCATTGCCGTTAAAACAATTTGTGCACCTGAGAGGCAAGCTTGGAGTGGCAGAGAATGACTCCCTCGATGAGAGGGAGTGTTAAAATTAGTAGCATCAGGAGTCATTCTTCAATGAGAGGCCTTAAGTGGCCACCCTGAGGCTAGCCAGGGAGATTTGGAGATTCAACCAGTCTTGCGAGTCATGGAAAATGTCAAGGTGAATGTACAAACCTTGTGAGCCAGACAAGAGTCAAGACGAAGGAGATGCTGGGATAAATCTTGTGAGCCTAGTGCAAAAGCCAAGGTGAATGAACAAACCTTGTGAGTCTAGTGCAAAAGTCAAGATGAAGAAACAAACCTTGTAAGTCTAGTGCAAAAGTCAAGGTAAAGGAACAAACCTTGTGAGCCTAGTACAAAAGTCAAGGTACAAACCTTGTGAGCGATGTGCAAAAGCCAAGGTCGAGTTTAGCAAGAGTCAGGACGAACATACAAGTCCTGTAAGCTAGATTGGTATGTGGGATGACCTTTTTGGTCTTTGCTGTGATCCTCTAAGAGCTGGCCACTCTTAAGAGACACTTTAGCATATGACCAAGTAAAAGGATCAAATGACCACATGCTACAAAAAGATCTTTCCTCTTATTAATGTAATAAAGCAGTTATGAGCAGGTGAGGACCATGGAGAGAGAGAGAGAGAGAGAGAGAGAGAGAGAGAGAGAGAGAGATGTGCTTGCTAATGATGTAATTAGTCTAAATGACTAAGGTTAAATACGTAATGTTGAATTAAAAGGCTAAAAGCCTAAATTGTAATGTTATATTATGTCATTGAGAAAATAAAAGAAGGGGGTCGAACTTCCTAGGAATAACAACTTGAAATGTTCCACGGGGTCAACTTAACCAAAGAAGAACACAGACTTCTAGAAAGTCAAACTTAACCCAAGAAGATAAGATTGACTTGTTCCAAGAAGGATCTAAAAGATAAACTTAACCCAAGATGAGAATCTTCTAGAAGGATAACTTAACCCAACATGAAGTTAGATTTGATCCAATCCAAAAGCATAAAAGACCAATGGAAGGCCATTCGCTAGACACAAGTTCAAATCTGCAGTTGACCTAGCCGCCATCTCTTCGAGGGTTTGAACGTCTCACTCATCTAGTTCGTTGCAAGGGTTATAGGTGAGCGTTGGGCCTGATCTTGGGCTCATTGGATAGATCTTGTCCTCCTCCATCATTCTACATTAAATGCTCAAGCAGAAAAATTCAGCCAGTGAAGAGATCTAGCAAAAGGAGGGTTTGACCCAACTTGCCAAGAGAAACCAACGTGAAGTTTTGAGAAGGTTCGATCTGCATTTTTTTAAGGGTTTCTTGCAGGGCAACGTGTTGAGTGCCATTTTGTAGCCACATTAAAGGAGGTTCCAACCCAAAAGAGCCCCCTCAATTTGCAGCCAAAGATCTGATGTTATAATCGATTATTTCAGGGTTGCAGAATCGATTATAGGACTGCAAAAAATTTCGGCCAAATCATATCTATAGGTTCTCAATCGGCTTTTTCTCAAGCGTTGGGTTAAGGAAGGTTGTATATGCCTTAGGGAGTTTAGATCTACAGGTTTGACTTCAGATCCATTAAGCAACACACGCAAAAGGTCTCTATCCGTCCTCTCTCTCTTGTGATTTTGTACTATAGCACCCCATTAAGGGTTTTGTATACTTGCAAGCTTATTCATTAATAAAGAGGAAGATCTTTTGCTGGGGTTTTCTCCCGTATTGGGTGTCCCTGTTCTCTTATTTAAGTTTTCAGTTCATTGTGATTTAAAGATTGTGAAGTGTTGAAAAAGAAGTTAAAAGATCATGTTTATTTGAAATCAAGCTCAAAATTTAACAATACCATTGCACATACTCTGATGGGTTCCTTGGGAGATACTTCTTATCCTGGGTACTGGCACACCTAATAGGGGGTAATAATGATCCTCCCTATTTGCCAGAGAGCGAAGAGGGAGCATTTTAGGGAGCGGGAATGTCATTTTCCAAAAATCTTTGGAGGCGAGAGCATCCCGTGAATGTGTGTTATATATATATATATATATATATATTGCATTTATATTAAAAAAACACACAGAAAGACAAATCAGCTGTAGAATATATGAAACCATGCATATCCGTACATTAATATAGATAGAAATGGCATCCATAGCAATGTTACACTTATCGTTATGGAGAATTTATCGCCGGGGGTCCAAAATTGAAATTATCGGTAATATCCGGGAAATTATCAAAAATTATTGGGAAACTTCAAAAAATACAAAAATAATATTTTTTTTTCAACTTTTTAAACTTCTAAAGTAACATCAACATCAAACAAACACATTGTCACATAATATGAAAATAAAACTGCAATATAAGATATATACGATGTCAAGTGGTAAATCAAACATCGATACTTGCAATTCAACCTCATTCTGTTATGGCCATCATAAGGTATACCATACTCCCACATTGGGTCCAATGGTTTTGGCATTTTGAAATGTGTGGATAACTAATTAAATTTGTAAACCTATGAGACAAAAAAATGGGGGAAATTTAGAATCTAAATCAACAAAAAAACTTAAAAAATGCTACAATTAAACTACCATACCTACATAATTGTTAAATCCTCCATTAAAAAGGGGAAAAACAAGTTATATCTAATGGACATGCAAGCCCTATACTAAATCTTGAAAAAAAAAGAAAATGAGGGCATAATTTTGTTTACTTACCTGGTTCAATGGATATGGTAGATTGGAGTAGATCCCCACTCCAAAAATGCCTACTTGATGGCACCGAAAACTATGGATTTTTCCTCGTTTGCTTGATGGAAAATGGTTACAACACCATTAGAGCTGAAACCCCGCAAGCAACATTTGCAAAATGAGGAAATGAAACCCTAAAACCAGTTTTATAAGCCAAAAGGCGTGTGGAAACTTAGCAGGCCGATAATTTCCTATTTCTCGTGATATTATTAGGAATTTCTTGCGATATTATCGGGAATTTATCGGAGGAATTTCTCGCGATAATTTCTCGCAATATTATCAACAAGCTTGTGTTTGGCGATATTATCGTGATAAATCTGATAATATTGCGATAAGTGTAACACTGATCCATAGTACATCAATGATTAATCATTCGAGCATCAACCATCTAAATTCTAGCAATTACAAACTCACAAACCAACATACAATTTTTTATGCCATATAATAGAAAGTAGACCATTAACTTATGGAATGAAATCGGTTATCCATAATCTAGCAACGGTTAACAATAACATGAATCATGACCAAATAGTTATGTTTACAAAATAGGCTATCTGCACTGAAGTATGAAGACTGAAAGGTCCAAAAAAATAAAGTGTAAACTTTAAACTGAGCTAGTTGCTAAATACTATGAATCTATCATCTATAGACCATGACATATAAAGTGATGAAAAAGGAGAAACATCAAACAACTATCCCATCCTCCTTCCACCACCACGATTGTTGCATGGGCCTCCTCGTGGTGGTAGTGGAGCCTCCTGAGAAGGACAAAAGTGGTCACGAAACTATGCAGAAGTAAGATGTAGACGGTCGTGGCAGAAGTGAAGATGAAGCCCCTAGTGCTGTACCTGGAGTCCTAGACATGGGGACCATGGAAGTGGATCGGGTGGCATCTCAACATGATCATCATCATCCAAAAGAACATTCTCCAATTGCTCTAAAAGCAATATTGCATCCTCCAAATTATCCTCCTCTAGATTGTTGTCCCAACACTTCAAGCTTTTATCCATCTTTGCCTCCTCACAGTAATGGGACAACACTCGCAAGTTGTAATGAACATAAACCAAGCTCTTTGACCGGTTTACATTCAACCTGTTTCTGTTGACGCTATGGATGAAACTGTAGGTGCTCCAACACCTGTTTGCAGAAGAAGTGTTCACCACCTGTGAAAGCACCCGTGTTCCCAAACGTTGCAGCCGTGGGGTAGCACTGCCATGCATGTTCCACCACTCAAGATAATTCAAATTCCCTCGATCTCTAATTGCAAGGTTCGTCCCAAAGGCACCGACGAGGTGTAAATATGATTCCCAATTTGTTTGGTGTCACTTTGCACTTTGTCACTTAATTTACCAACCTAGGGTTCAGTTTATACTTGTGAGGCACCCGATGCAGTATACACAGAAGAGAACTTTCACCAAGCTATTGGAAAAAGGTCAACTATACTAAACCATGCATAAATTGTAAAAGAGCAAGTCACAATACTCTTAACCCCCAGCCCTGCTGGTGGTACCTCTTGGGGTAAGGTCTCTGAACTCTCATAACTCTGCACCCTTGTGTGTTCACCTAGAAGAGTCACAAGTACAACAATCTTGTAGCACACACACACACAATCAAAATAAAGAAACTATCTAATCTGTTCTAATCCATTACTGAGAGCAAGCCATTATTGAATTAATGCATTAGAATCAGACCAACAGACTTCACAATTCCTAAATCATAAATTTGTTGATGACATTCAAACACTACTACATATAGAAAATGCGCACCCAGATTTAGCATATAATATTAAGACAAATAAAGAATGACAAGGAGATCAATAGTCTGTAACAATCTAAGTCTTAACATGTTTTAGTCATCATTCTTCAGCTAGTTGCAGGTGGCCATTGTGCAACCTGCGTCCATTCTACAGCATGCATTTAACTCGAAAATAAATTAACATAAACTAACAGTTATCTAGAAACTAATAGCTAATAGCTATATGCAGGAAATTAAATAGCATAGAGCCGTACCTGTGAGTGGGCCCTAGCTCACGGGCAGGCCTGTGCTTGCACTTCACTAAATCACCATTAAGAGATTAGATTGGCACTCATAAACAACAGTCTTATATTAAATAGAATAGCAGTGTTTTAGAACAGTTCTTGCATAAGCTTACTCGCACATCTAGCTAGTATCGCTCACGAGAGCTCACACTCATATATATACAATAAGATGATTCTAATGGCTCTAAGTATAGAACGACAACTTCCTAAGATGCTGGAAAATAGTTTAAAACAGACTTGATGCCTCTGTTTGATGGTTTGTCCAGCCCTACGGACTTTGTAAGTTAGCCAATGAACTGTCCATTTCTTCCAGATTCCATGGTTCGTTGGTTGAGCTGTCACATGCTTGTGTACCCGTTTCCATTTTCAGAACTGTCACGTGCACATGCTGAAGATATATGAGATGCTGAATATTAAATTTAATATTCGTGGGCATACACTGAAGGTCTTATGCTGATATAACTTTAGTGCTGGAACTGATATACATTAAGTGCTGAGATCATGCACTTAAAGCATTAAATGCTGAAACCTTCTGTTGAAATATTAATATTAGAACCAAGTACTGAGAACTTAAAAGTATTTGGTGCCGAGATGTATTGGAACCGTATTAAATCTGATATATCTTCTTAAAATACCCATGTAATCATTCATATATCTTTAAACAGGACCTGGAACACTTGCACTTTATGATCATAGTTAGCTTTATTAAAATCACACATACATAACGATTCAAATTATCTTTAAAAGCTCACACTAATTATTAACTATAAAAAGAAATTAAGACAATTATGTGACAATTGTAATACCTTGGAAAAAAGATAGGATACTATGGAAGGTGAGTTCCTATACCGTGTATATATATATATATATATATATATATATATATATATATATATATATATATACACGGTATAGGAAGCCAAAAATATACCAAAATGGGGGTTCATCATCTCCCCCCTGCTGATTTGGTTGCATGTCCCTATGCAACCTATTCTGCCTCTGTCACCCCTGCATGAATTGCTCCCTCGGTGCCCAAACTCACCTGCATTGTAATACCCCAAGGTCTTGTCCATCTGCAACCATTGAGTTCTTTCCTCTTCCTCATCCCAGGTGAGGGGAGCCTTGTGAAACCGGCTGGGACACCAGATAATAGGAAATTGGAACCTCAAGCTCACCCATCTAGTGCCATACCTCACCAAGGAGTTGGCATAGAATGAGGCTCTGTTGAGGGCTAGATTGAAATATGGGTACCCCACTGGGTTCCCGTCCTTCAAATATTTGGGGAGGCCCTCCCAAACGTCATGAGATACCAACAATGCATGTACTGAATATGCCATGGAGACTTGCATAAAATCTGTTATAGCATACCTTTGATGGTGTCGGATGGTAATGCATCCACATGATCTCCTCTCAGTCTTTGTAGATCATCCTTCATTATATGGGGTAGGGTGTACTCGTCCCTCACATTTAAGCTTGTCTCTGCCTCCATTCTCCTGTAAAATTCAGCATTCTTTTTCCATTGAGAAAGACCAAGTATGTGGAAAGTAAATGCCCGTAACTGGACGTCCCCAACACCGGGGTTGGGATTCCAGCGGGCGTTGTCAGGAAATATGAAGTTATAGAGATAGAGTTCACATAGTAGATTCTGATCCTTCATCTCTGCAGAAACATATATACTAACAAAATCATCTGGCTGTTTAATTTCATGGGGCTGTCTAGCTGCCAACTGCCTTAATCTGAAGGCTGCCCACCTATCATGCAAGAAAAGAAGGTAAGATCTAGGTGGCTCTCTTCTGTACATGCCTTCAAATGCAATTTCAGTGGCCTGTTGTACTAATTTCTTTGTGCTTTCCAACTGCTCTTTGTACCCTTTGATCTTTTCACCCCATTTTTGTTCTTGTTGCAAGTACATGGAGAACCACCTATTCTTGAGTTTTTCTATGACTTGCCGGTGGGATTCTTTTTTGATGATGCCAAGATCAAAGAGCTCATCCTTATTCCTCCATTGGGGTAGATCCGGCTTCAACTGCATGAAGGCGTATGTATTGGTAATAACATCATCCAAGAAGGTGTTGAGGATCATTTGTGCCTCTTTCACAGGAATTTTTGCACAGTTTTCTACTCTTTCCTCTGAGA
>ML867514.1:8164-21128 GCA_009831015.1 Picea engelmannii
CTGAGAGAAGGGGGGGTGTGCTGAAAAAGAGACCATGATGGCTGAAGAAAGGTGGTGGAAGGCACCTGGAATGGTGGTGTTAACTTCCACCGAAACCAATACCGTATTTGGACTTCACTGGCCCAGAGAACCAAGAGCGGCTCATTGGCCCCAAATTAAATGACTCGTCAGGTTGGTAGGTAAATCGCTCCTCATGAGTAATGAGGGATGGGGGTGAACCGCCCATCCGTAGAGTCCTCAGACCTAACCACTGCGAGGAAGATCATGCCACATGCAACCTCACCGAAAAGAGAAAAGGCAGGAAGAGTGTGCAATCAGGAGGGCAGATGCGAGGGAAGGAAAAAAAGAGGAAAATAACTCTGGAAAATACAGAGCGAGTGATAGCAGAGAAGAAGGAGAGTAACGTTCATTCTCAGTCACTGGCGAACAATGACTCAGTCTCGCAACATCGTTGTCTCAGCTTGGGGGTGGCTAGTGGTAAATCCATTTGGATTTGCCGAGCCTACGGTTGGGTGAAAATGAGCACCCCTCTCATCAGTTGCATCACCTCTGGTGTTTTTCTGATAAGTGTTATATCTTGTATCTTGAAATTTATATGCTGACATGTATGCTCATAGTCTGTGCAATTTATGAATGGTTTGAGTATAAGACTGTCTGTGTGGTGTTTTGATCAGAAATGGTGATTGCATGCTTTTATTGGAAGGACCACGTATGGATTATGTTTATAGATAGATTTATATATACGTATATTGAACTAATTCAGACTTCAAGTCTTCTTTCGAGAAATCTATGCCCTTATTCGTCTCCAGGAATACCCAGAATAGATCTCTCCACAGAGATACCCTCTCTAGAAAGCTTACCAAGAACCTGAAAGAGGATTTGGTGGCGCAAGTATTAGCCATCCTGTGCGAGGAATAATGGTCCTCGTAGATCCCAAGATTTTGACATTTCGGTACCCAGAGTACCCAAGGGCGAGTCCCGAAACCCTGACTTGTGAAATCCCAAATTATTAGCGTGGGGGTAAATTAAGAGTTTTCAGAGTTTCGGCACTCGGAGTATATAGGTGTGAGTTTTCTTGTACTCGTGAGTCCCAAAACCCTGATTTACGAAATCCTGAAATGGCAGTGTGTGGTTAAGTATCGATCGATGGATGAGATTTTGTTGAAAGATCTGCGGTTAGTCATGACTGTTATATTGGAGGAAGAAATGAGGGCGTTAAATGCCTCAACCTCTTTCTTTTATCTTCGTGAGTAGTAGAGGAATCGGGACCGTAGATCCTAAGATCCATGGAAGTTACCTGGATCGTCCATTTGTATAGGACACGTGGCTGTCAGTCAGCATTTTGCCACCCGGGAGACCAAATGGTAAGAACCCTTGTCTTTGTAAGCCACAAAATCCCGGTAAACGAAACCCCAAATTGGTTTAAGTGTGAATAAGTTTGAGAAAGCTGAGATTTGATCGTGACCATTGATCATCCCAAAAAGATCATAACGATTGATCGTGGGTAAACTTCGCAGCTGTCCATCGGAGGGATACGTGGCTGCCAGTCGACATTTCGATGTTTCATCACTCGGGAAACCAAAGGGCAAGAACCCTTGTCTTTGCAAGTCGCGAAATCCTGGTACCCGAAGCCCCGATGCGCTCTGTGGTAGAAAGGAGGAGTCCCGAAAGGATCTAGATCGTCCATCGGAGGAGACGCGTGGTGAGCGGTCAGAGTTCGGGGAAAGCTCTGAAATCCCATGGACCGTTGGATACAAATCCTCAAGGATTGTTGATCTCCTACACGAATCCCCATATCAGGATTCGGGGATTGGAGTGACAAGAGTTTTGGAGTCGTTGCATTGTGAACTCCTGGTTCATGAAACTCTGAAAAGATTCGAACCGTTGGATCCAAGACATCGAGAGCCGTTGGATCTCATACAAGAACTCGAGTATCAGGTTTCAAGGTTTGAAGAGTCGAAAGACTTGACTCTCTTGCATTTCAAACTCCCAATTTCCAAATTCTCGATATGACCAGAACCATCAGATCAGGGAAGGCTTATAGCTGTTGATCTCCCTTTGGAGGGGAACTTTGGAGATTACAGAGTTTTAGGGATTCGAAAGGGAGAGGAAGAGACATCGCATCGCGATTCCCTGAATCGCGAAAAGATGGTAAGTGCTTTGTCGATTTAGCGCATGGTCACGGAACAAGGTCACGTGGACAAGACCCAAGAGGGGAGCTTGTCACTCGCCAACCCTTTCGGGGTTCAAAATTTTGGCATTTCAGGGTTTTTAGAGTCGAAAGACTCGACTCGCTTATATCGTTGAGTCGCGAAATGCGAAAAGGCGCCTAGTTGTTTGGCCGATGGTCATAATTGACGATCACATGGAGGTGGAAAAGGGAAGAGCTAGCCTGCACTAAGCCCCCATAGGACTTCGGGGATTCTGTCCCTCGAGAAAAGGTGAAAAATTTGTTATGCCGTAGTGGGTGTGTTACATCACCAACAAAGGATCTATCTTTATAGAGTTATCAAAGCAGGGCATCTCCTGCACCAAGGCAAGTGCCTCACCTAGAGCCAAATTCAGCATAAATTTCCTCATTTGATGGGGGAACTCAATGTAATGAATACCATTGCTTCCTAAGGCGGTAGGATTGATCCATATGGATTTCGGTGGCCTCCCACCTATTCCAACTAGCTCATTTTGACAGTTTTCTACTTTGACAATTTTTTTCCTAGTTTTCAGGTTCCCGACTTCTGGGGCCGTTTTGAGGCCCTAAACAATATTTTTAGGTCTTGACATAATTATACTGTATATGGAGTCAGATTTTCTTGGAAACATGTGTATTCCTTGGATAGACCTTTTCAACGGGCTATCATGCGCCTAAAACGAAGATCATATGCAAAAGTTACAACCTCAGGAAGTTGATGTACTAACTTACCCCAACAGGGCCCACATGACTTTTGACACTTCATCTCCTAGGGTTAGGTTTTTGGATTTCTATTGTTTTAGAATTATTATTTATTGTAAAAATTATTGGAGATCCTCATTGTAACCATCGTCTTGCGAATGAGCGCAACCGTCACATCTCTTATCAGAGATAAGTCACCACCATTCTAACAAGCTTGATTTCAGTCTGCATTTTACAGTTTCAACATATTTCCTTATTGAATAGAAGTCAGTTTTACTATACCTCTGTTATTGTTCCTTATGATTTTGTGTTAATCATAATAATAATATATATTCATTTTGTTATGCTCATAAAATCTAGATCAATAAGGCCTCACTATGGTAGTTAGATATAATAAATGTAAGAGGACTTCTTAGAAGGTTCTACTTCCAGAAGCTTCTACTTCTAGAAGGCTCATTCTCTAGAATGTTCTTAGGTGGTTGGTAGCACTATATAAAGGGGTTCAATTATTGTAATGGGGGAATAAAATTGTTGTATTGGGAGTGTGTATCTCAATTGGAGGATGCCCCCTCGAAGAGTCAAGTGAACAGAAGATGATCCCTTCCATAATAGGATGCATTGTATGGTGTTGCCCTACCCTAAGGGTTTGATATAATAAAGTGGTAGTTTTCTATATTGTTTCATATATATTTTGTGGTGATTGTATTCAGATATATTTGGTACTATTTTGGTATTTTTATTTATATCTATTCATGTTTATAACAAGTGGTATTAGAGCTCTTTCCTTAGCAGGAAGTGTGGGAAAATTATTTTTATTTTTGCATATTTTTTTCAGAGAAGAAAAAGAGGGCCGCGGAATTCTAGACAATTTATGTAGATTTATATGAAAATTTTGAAAACAATGGTTGTATATCTGATTCCCTCTCATAATTTTACCCAATTTAAAGAAAAAATAAAAAAGAAAAAAAAAGAAAAAACATTTGAAACAGAGTCTGGGGAGTGAAGTTATCGACATTTTAAAATATGCATTTTCAGGGTTTTTTCTGTGGACAACCGCGTGATTTTTTTATATTTTTGTAGCACCTAGAGGAAAAATTTGTCCAGACAAATTACATATCTGATTCCCCCTCATAATTTCACCCAATTTCAAAAAAATAATTGTTTGAATCAGAGCCTCAGAAGTGAAGACATCACTGATTTAAAATCAACCATTTTGGGGGGGTTTTTGTTACGACAACTGGACTACGAAATTCATAACTTGTCACAGGGTGCTCAGATTGATACTAGATCAGTGTCATTGGATAGAGTATTTTATGTGGTGTTTCCAATGGATCGTTTCTGTCAAATCCGCGAGGATACTTTATGTAAAAAAATCCTCATGGATTTGGAACCACACATGGAAGCTCTCCAAGCCAGCATGCATGACTTAAAGGATAGTTGGCAAAAGTACAAAGATAACATACATGAGGAATATATTATGGCATAAATCATGGATGAATACAATCAAGACAAGTATGATTGATATGCTTTTGGGGTTGATTGTGGTGATTGGTATCGTTGTCATTTCTAGGATGAGAACCACTTTCATATTCTATTTGATGACTCTACTCTACCTCATGTAGAGGCCACCCTGAAGAGTACAAAAGAGACTTCTCTACATAGTATTCTTCCATTTTATTATTCACCAGTAGTAGTGGATGAATGGTTGGTTAGTTCTACATATTTCGATCCACATGACCGGTGTATATTTTCAGAGCATCATTTTCAGTTGGTTCTTGAGTTTTGATATCTTCTGTGTGGAGTTCAGATGAGAACTTGGACATGGGACCCAAGTTTACAGTGGTGGTTGGACTACTTCAACATGGTGGATTTCATTTCTTCATGGGACCTTGGTTATCTAGTCTACTTCAACACTATGGTCCACACTTATCCATGGGACCCTGGTATATGGTTGTACACCCTCATAAAAAGAATTAGGGACAACGCTCTCCTAAGGGGGATGGAATGTAGTGTAGTTATAGGGGTAGTGGGAGGGGGGGTGTAGGGCCCATAATGATAATAGTGGAAGCCATTTAATGTAAGGTGGACTAGGTCCATTATAGTATTAAATAAATCCCACTATGGGAGTTAGATATAATAAATGTAAGAGGACTTATTAGAAGGTTCTATTTCTAGAAATTTCCTCCTCTAGAATGTTCTTAGGTGGTTGGTAACACTATATAAAGGGGTTCAAGCATTATAATGGGGGAACAGAATTATTGTATTTGGATCATGTAGCTCAATTGGAAGATTCCCCCTCGAAGAGGCAAGTGAATAGAAGAGGATCCCTTCCATAATATGATCCATTGTATGGTGTTTCCCTACCCTAAGGGTTTGATATAATAAAGTGGTAGTTTTATATATTGTTCAATATACCTTGTGTGGTGATTGTATTCATATATATTTGGTACTATTGTGGTATTTTTATTCAGATCTATTTAGGTCTATAACAAATTTTCTTGCAAATATTCAAGTTTCTCTTGATACTTTTGGAGGACTGAAAGTGTTTTTTGTGGGGAGGTGTGATCCAAGTGGATCTCCACACAAATAATTAACTTCATGGAGAAAAAAATTAAACTTTGCACACCATGGAGAAAAATCATTAACTTTGCACAACATGGAGAAAAATTCATTAAAATGCTAATTAATGATAAGTGGAAAAGAATAATTAATTAAATGTGACTGATTTAATTGTAATAAATGATTAATACTTGAAGTGAGTTGGAAAATCTCACGTTTTATTCATTTAATTGTAAAAATGGGAAATTAGTTTTGAGAATCCAACTCACAAATTAGTTTCCTAATTTTAAGGGGAAAAAAAAGGAATACTTGGAGTGAGTGGAAATATCATGTATTATTTGCAAAAATGGGAAATTAGTTTTATGTGGGAATCCAACTCACAAATTAGTTTCCTAATTTTAAGAGGAAATTAGTTTCCTAATCTTAAGGAGGAAGTTAAGGGTCTCATTTGTTGGTTTGGACTCTTTCGCACTTTATTACAAGTGGATTCCTAGTCTCAAGGAGGAAGTTAAGGGTCTTCTCATTTTTGTCCTTGGGTAGGTACTAGATCCTAAATTCATGGATCTTGTCTTTTTGTATTATGGAGCTAGGAAAAATTATTTAAACCCCTTTATTGGGAGAAATTGAAGAAAAATGATTTTTGGAGGCCCTTTGGTTTCGGGAGGCCATCAATCCACTGCCATTCGCATGAACACATATCTTGACGAATGTATGTACCAGGTGTTGGTGCACATTGGGAAAACCTAAGGTTCAATAATAATTCACTAACAAAACCCTAAAGATATCGGCCTTTTCGGCATCACCCGCAAGCAGGTGAAGTCTCACATGAGGTACCTAAGGGGATTGTAGGAACTAGGAACAAGCTTCATGGAGAAAAACATTAAACTTTACACACCATGAAGAAAAATCATTAACTTTGCACACCATGGAGAAAAATTCATTAAAATTCTAATTAATGATAAGGGGCAAAGAATAAATAATTAATCATGAATGATTTAATTGTAATAAATGATTAATACTTGAAGTGAGTTGGAAAATCTCATGTATTATTCATTTAATTGTAAAAATGGGAAATTAGTTGTGAGAATCCAACTCACAAATTGGTTTCCTAATTTTGAGGGGAAAAAAAAACTTGGAGTGAGTGGAAATCTCACGTATTATTTGTAAAAATGGGAAATTAGTTCTATGTGAAAATCCAACTCACAAATTAGTTTCCTAATTTTAAGAGGAAATTAGTTCCCTAGTCTTAAGAAGGAAGTTAAGGGTCTCATGAGTTGGTTTGGACTCTTCCTCACTTTATTACAAGTGGATTCCTAGTCTCAAGGAGGAGGTTAAGGGTATTTCTCATTTTTGTCCTTGGGTAGGTACTAGATCCCAAATTCATGGATCTTGTATTTTTGTATTATGGAGATTAGAAAAATTATTTAAACCCCTTTATTGGGATATATTGAAGAAAAAGGATTTTTGGAGGCCCTTTGAGGCTTTTTTGAAGATAGTTCTTTGAGGAGAGAATCAAACAATCATGCTTGTAATTTGTAAGCCCCTTAATTGGGAGAGTTGACCCCTTTAATTGGGAGAGTATGTGAGCCCCTACATTGGGAGAGTATTGTTGCCCCTTCATTTGGGAGAATATGTAGCCCTTTTTTGTAAAGGAGAACCAACCCTGCATTGGGAGAAGCAATGGAAAATGATTCGTATTCCAAGTGGATCTGAAGACATAGCCATAAAGTTCTTGTAAAATATGTTAACAACTCAGTGATCTCTTCCTCTTATGTGATTGTCTCATGTTTCTTATGCATATCCTTATTTCCACAATTTTGATTATTAAATGCATATTGTAATGGATTATGAGACGAACAACTCATGCACCAAGGTTATATTCAATTTGGATACAAGCCTTTCATAAGCACATATGTTCACCTTTAATGCAATCAAGTTCAATTAAAACAATCTTATCATTGATCCTTTCATTAAGTGAACCTAGAACCATATCAGGTTTGGTATCAAGGTCACCCCGAATCCAAATCAACAATAATGAAGGGAATGGAGACTGTTCTAACAATCATTCTAACTTAACATTCATTCAACATGCAATATACCATGTGCGTGAAATCATAATAGTCAAATAACATATGAAAGATTCATCTTACTTAATCATTCAACATGTGTGTGGAACCGTCGAATACATATTCATATTAACCCATAACCATCTATTATATGTGCACTATAAACAAAGTAAACCAACACATCATGGAAACAAACACATCAGAACACATGAATTTAATGTGGTTCACCCCAACTGGGCTATATCCACAATGACTAACTTCTTATATTATTCATTTACAACAAATGTGCACTGCGCTCACATAAGATACATCAGTTCTACCCAAAATATCCTAGCCATTCACGCATACATTGCACACTTAGCTTATTTGATCTCACTATCATCATCTCTGACTCACTCTACCTAAAAACCCATTACATATTTATACATTGATACTAGGGCTTAGCTCGTTACAAGATGGACCAAAAGGTCTAACTACTTATAAATAATCCATAGTTAGTGCCATATTGTTATCGACATTTTGATACCAGTGGTCTGGTGGTATAATAGTACCCTACCACGGTACAGACCCAAGTTCATTTCTCAGCTATTGCAGTAAAATTTTAGACGATTGGTCCAGATGATGAATCCCAATTTAGATTTGAAACATCGATAACAATATGGCAGTAACTCTAGATTATCACAAAAATGATATCTCTAAAATATCTCACCATAGAAACCTGAAAACAATAATTACTTCTAACTGTTTTTTTGTTTTTTGTGCATGCTGACTCCTGAAAATGCACTAATTGTCTTCCTTTCCTCTACGCGTTTTACTCCTTAGTCGACTTGTTGCACAGTTTGCTCCTGTCGGATTCCCAAAACTTGTCCCAAAATGACATTCTCCAACATGCCCCCAATACTCACATGTGGATCATCCCGAGCCACTTCAGGCTTTCTTCCAGGTCTCCATGAACTTATGAAATGTTTCTCTTTCTGTTGTGATCTTTTCCCTTGCTTGTGTCTCTTTCTACACAATTCCCTCGGTTGAATTTGCAGTAATATGGGTCTTCAATTTTTCTACACTTTCTTGTACCACCTACTTGACCATGCCCTATGCAACTGCTAGTTTTGTTGTCACCTTGTATGCTTCCTCCTACAAAGTTTCGATATTCTATGCACGATCCTACTACTCTGCCCTCATTTGGTTCATCTCTGAGTATAATTTTCTATTTTATGTTATTGTTTCCATCTCTTATGTTGGTGGTAAGGTGCTCATCACTTCCTTAAAATTTTTCACCTTGTCCTGCACAACCTGTAGCTTTTGCCCAATTTCGTGTAGCTTCATGTCTTCTGTCATCTGAGTCCATACTTCTGTGATTTCTTTGTATAGATTGGAACACTCTGATTCCAAACTTTTTATGTTGTCTATGGTTGTTGTCTCCATATTATCCCTTTTCTCTCTTTTCTTCGGTGGAGTACTCAATGTCTAGTGTGCTTCCAACTTAGTAATCTTCAGGCAGAAGCCCTAAATGGATTCACTGATATTCGTGGCATGTTATTATAAATGGGTGTCTACCTCCATAGGAACTTCTGAAATATTACTATAGACCCCCTAAACCTCTTGTTTCAATCTTTTTGTCCTCAGTGTGGTTTCCTCCCTCTCTAGCCTAAGTTTATTGTATTCTTCCTGTAGCACATCATTATCTACAACTGCCTTAGTCAAATCCATCAACGTTGACACTGTGTGCAATTTAATTTTCTACGTGACACTCATATACAAACCATGTAATACTTCTATGGGAAACTGAGATAACACCAAGTCGATATGACTAAGTGCCTTTGTATGCTCCTGTAACTCTATCATAGGGAACTTTAAAGCTCATGTTGTTATCTTCATCACCCGATACTCTCCTGATTCTGCATATAGGTGATATGGAATCAATTACACCTATGTGGTCTTCATCATACTCTCTGTCTGCTCTTGTTCTCGTGTTCTAACTGTCATTATCCTATTTGTCTCCAAAATCTATCGCATTGTGGCAATTTGTGCTTGCACATTTGAGTGTCTTTCTTATTACTTCTGTGCCACTCACTCAAATGCCTCCTCAATAACCTCCTTGACTTGATCTGTGATCTTGTCTAAGTCATCTTCTATTAGTGATTGAATGGTCATTTCCCTCACAACTTTCCTCTTCTTGCACGGTTGGACTGCTTTCCCCTTGTTTGTGTCTTTCCTCTTCTCTCCCCATCGTGGTATAGTCTTATGTGTGTCACATGCGCCATTTCCTTCATTTCCTTGTTCTTATTTTTCTTCATCATCTCCTACTTCTCCTACTTCTGGATTTTGTGTCTCTTGTTGCTTTTTTTTCTGTCGTTGGGATCTTTGACTCAGTGTGAAAATATTCCATGGTATGTCCCATTTTTTTTCAATAACCCTATATCTTGTAGGCAATCATTCCTGAGTTGGGTCCCTCTTCGCTTGAATGTACATATGATGGCATCCTACCTTAAAATGCACAATTTTCTTGTATGCTTCTACCACCTTCGGTAATATGCGCAGTGTATCTTGAATGCATTTTTGACTTACCTTCTTATAGATGTAAAAAGAGATGTTTTTATCCGGTTGTCTCTCCTTGTGAGCAATATGACACAATTTATCCTATCTTGCTGCCAAACATGATTTTTTCGCAGTTGACAGAAACTATGTGTCTTCTAGCTCCCTCCAAGCCACTAATGTTATCAATATTAACAACCATGTGTAGTGGAATTATCTTCATTTTCCCTATGCCTCTATGCAATCCATAAAAAACCTATTTAACAAGAATGTCACCTAATTCATTTGTACGCATTCTATGCACTTCTTCGTTGTTGTTATCACACCTGTCGACACTTGATCCTTGCAACATTTTCCTAACAATTTGCAAGCCAACATTTGTGTTGCAAACCTGATGCACTCCCCATTGATACTCGCTACATTGAGCCTGTGCACTCCTCTATACATATCAAACTTATCTTTCATCCTCTCTGACAAAGCTTTCACATTCGACTTATCTATAAAAAGTGGTGATGGGTCGTCGCCTGCCATTGGAAACCCTATTATTCACACAATCAACTCTGTATCTAAGGACACAACTTTGTCCAACCATAGGTATCCTCCATGGACGCAACTCAAAAACATATTAACACAAGCATTGATCTCGACGCTTCCTACCAAAGTGAAGAATCTCTAACAAGTTTAGAGTCCCTAATTTCTCCAACCCTACTGCTCGATCTTGTGGCTCAAAAAGAATAATGATGTCTCTGGGAAAATGATTGTATTCATATATTTCTTCAATGCCAACTTTGGGAACTTCCTCTCATCTGATAGATCGTGATCTACAATCTTCATATTTTCCATTGCTCTTAACATATCTTCTTCAACGATTACACCTTGTGGCATTTTTGGCTCCATAAGCTCATACGTTGCTTCCTTTTGTAACCTGACCGACTTTGTTGTCGAATTTTTGGGAAGTATATATTCCTTCGGAAAATTGGCTGAACTCGGCTCTGACTTAGTTGCTCATGGGGTTCTTTCCTATATAGGTGCTACTGGTGGTTTGGTGCATTGTTTGTTCATTCTCGATGTAGATTTCCTTGCTACCTTGAGTGGTTCCATAGCTCTCTCCAAAACACTTCCCTCAACAACCAACTCCTTCAAATTTGTGTGTGTTCACCCGACTCTCTTCTCTCGCTGCTCTCAAATGACAATTATTTTCCTTCGACCCCTCAAATTGTTTTATAACTTGTCGTCATCGATCACTTTCCTTTTTCGCGCCCCAAGCTTGTAATCTAATCCAACTTTTACTCACATTACATTCTTTCCATACTTGACAATAAATTTGGATTAATTTGTGGATCATGGTCTAGATCTTCCCAGTTTGTCATAGTCTCATTGCCGCTTTCCATTTATGACTACACATCTCCACTGCTTTGTCGTTATGATCGCTCTTTAATATTTGTCCCATCATGTATTATTTTTAATGTGTTTCTCTCCCTATGCATAGATCTTTTTCACACTTCAATCATCCTTCCCATGCACAATTTCTACCTCTTTCTACATCTCTGCGAAATTTTATGGTTTTATCTCCTTACTCATTTAACCTTATGCATCAATTCAACCTTCAAATTATTTTATTGATTTTTATTATTTTCTTTTTCTTTATATAATACACTATAATACAAGTATTACATTGCACATACTACGCGCTCAGACTATTGCACAAAAGTACAATTGTCCTTATACAATTTCAGTTGACTACCTTTAACCAGTCATTCCACAACTTCTCCATTCAATTTCTCCAACTGAACAACACCTGCATCTGTCACAAACCTGATCACATATGGACCCATTCAATGCATCTAAAATTTCCCAAGGTGCTTCCAAAACTTGTTGTCGTAGAGAAAAACTAAGTCTCTTGTCTTAAACTTCTTATGTTTAATGTTCCTATCATGCCATACTTTCTCGTGCGCTTTATGAATTTGTTGATGGAAACCTACAAAAAATTGGTCCACTTCTAGCTCTATTATCTCTGGCAGTCTCTTCTCCACTACACCAAAATCTGTAAGCTCTATCAATTCAACAATGGGCAGGCTCGGTACTATGAATTCCATAGGCATAACAACTTCTTTTCCATACACTAGTCGAAATGGGGTTTGTCCTGCCAACTTTTTACTTGTAGTCCTATACATCCATAGCACTATTGGAATCCTCAAGTCCAAGTCGCCTCGAATTACATTACACACCTTCGTCAATGCATGTTGTAGTATATTATTGATTGCTTCCACTGTTCCATTTGCTTGAGGATGATATGGTGTTCTCTCCCAATGATGAATTTGGAACTCCTTTGTCAAAGCTCCAATCACTTTATTCAAAAAATGAGTTCCCTGATCACCTATAATAATTATCGAGCATCCAAATCTTGTCACCACATTTTCAAACAAAATCGTGAAGCTGTCTACACATTGCAATCTCTGGTTGGTTCTGCTTCATCCCATTTGGTAAAGTAATCTATCGCAGTAATGATGTATCTGGCTCCTGACCTCTTTGTTGGTGGATTAATTGGTCCAAAAAAATCAACGGTCCATTTATCAAAATCATGTAATGTCTCTTGTGGTACTAACGACATCTCATCTCTCCTGGAAGGATTCCCAATTCTTTGTAAAACATCACAAGTCTTACAAAATTCCTTGGCATCCTTATGAAGGCTGGGCCACCACAATCTTGTGCACAAAATCTTCTGAGTTGTTTTTTTTCTTGCACAATGACCTTTTGTAACCTCTTCATGTTCCTCTAACAATATTGTATGTCTATCATGTTCTAATATACATCATCACTTAATACCATATGTTCCTAACTTGTACAAATTTCCTACTATAAGTTGATAGTATGTTGCCTTCACTACTAACTGGTTCTTCTGTGCAACTGTAAA
>ML867517.1:21228-31490 GCA_009831015.1 Picea engelmannii
CATTTAGGTTTTTCAAAAACAGTTTTCATATAACAACATATTGAATAGAATTTAATTGAAACCCTTCTATGAAGTTGCTTAATCTTTATTCAACTATCTTAGATATATTTCTCACCAATGCTCAACATAAGTTATGAGAGGGACGTTTATACATCAACCTACTTTTGTTGTATGTTGTTATAATTTATTCCATATAATGAAATCATTATTTTAAAGCAAGGAATTTTGTACAACTATTTCTCAATTATTTCGAGCACTAAAATTAACCTCCTAGAGTTTGAGGACCAATTTGGGCATTATTGAAAGAAATAATTACTTCAGAATTTAAAAAATTAAGCCTTCTATTTTTTGACAAGATATTTAGGTATATCCTTATGCATGGAGTGAGCTCCTCTCTAAAATGGAATAATTAACAAGATTTTAGTTAACATAAAACACTCTTGAAGTTCCTTTTGGCTTAGGTGTTAGAATATGAAGGATTGTGCTCGTTTTACCATTGGCAATACCGTTGTCACCCAACCATAGGTTGAAGCCACCCTCCGAGCACCTTGACCTTGACAAAGAGAAGAATCGTGCTAGCAATCAATAGTCAAGCAAGACTAATGCACCAAGAAAGAAAGTAACCAAGGCTGATCAGAAATTCCATCCCAGAAACTGGTGCAACACCTTCCCTAGAACTTGCGCACAAAACTGCCAAACTACAGTGCGCACAAGTAACTTCTTCAATTCTGAGAATGTGTATAATGAAAGACTGGTGCCCTATATTTATAGTAATTCTGGCAGGATTGCCGAGGTCAACTTCTCCTGCTAGGTACTAATTAATTCATATTAATTATATTTCTTCACCAAACATCTTGTCTTGGGTTTCCTTCATTTCTTTGCTTCCTTCCAGAAAATTCTAATCTTGTCAAAGGTCACAATAGAGGTTCATACCTCCCGAAGCTACCATAATATCAGCACTCCCTCCTAGCTAGCGAGGTATGGTCTTGAGCACAAAATAGACCATTCAACCGGTAGTATCATGAGTATCGTCATTATTATCCAGCTGGATAATCTCCATGACAACTGGTACAATATCAATTGATAGAACACAACTGTGTCTATCCACAGTAGTACACAACTACTCAAACTGTGACACATAATCACAAACAATGGAACATATCCACCACAGTAGCATATCTCTATTGTCTGGAGATAGAGAGTCTCCATAACAATCATTTGTTATCAACCTACACAAAAAATATTGTTAAAGATAAACTAAATCATCTGGGCCAATCTTTCACTCACATCTGTGAGCTCTGAAATTATATATACCCTCAGTGTAGAACAACAACGATGAGCCTTCTCAAACAAGTAAGAATGATTGCGTCTGATTTCTGATCCTAGACCATTCCTCACCCTAGGCCATTCCTCTGACACTAAACAAAGTGTAACCTAGAAAAAATGAATCTTCCCTAAGGAATGCATGTCCTTGATTGTTGAACCTGGACCATTCCCCACCCTGGGCCATTCCTCCAGCACTAAACAAAGTGTAACCTAGAGAGAATGAATACACCCTAAGGAATGACTGCCCGAACCATTTCCTCTGTTAACCACAAGATGAAAAGACTGTCCTGTATCAACCTCCAAAACAGACCATTCCTCATGCTAACCACACTGAGAAATTGTTGTCTGGTGAGGTAGGCCAGTCTTCTTGAGTAACCCTCAAGAAGAGAGACTGCCCTAGACCACTCCCCATGTTAACCACAAATGGGAAGTCGTTGTCTATGATACATCAACAATATAGACCATATCTCATGTTAACCACAATGGAAAATCGTTGTTCGTTAGAAATCTCAATCCACTTTCCGAACAGGAAAGAATCTTCCCAACTATGCTATTTTTCAATCTCGAAAATAAATGTCTTCAATAATATTTCCAGTGCTCCCTCCCAACCTGGAGAGTCATTTCTTCCCTTTCATCTAAGGGAGTTATTTCCACGATCCCCATCTTCTCTTGAAAATATGAAAACTTTATTATGGATAGAGGTTTTGTCAGGAAGTCTATTGTATGCTCATCTGTGGGGATATACTCAAGATTTACCTCTCCTTATTGGACTCTATCTCGAATAAATTAGTATTTGATTTCAATGTGTTTTGACCTTTCATGAAACACAGGATGTTCTAATAATATTATACAACTCTAATTATCACAACGTATTATGGTCAATTATGGAATTTGATCAAGTAAATTAGAGATTAACTTCCTTAGCCATATTGCTTCTATGCATGCTTCACATGTTGCGATATACTCTACTTCTGCTGTGTTGAGTGCAATGGAATTTTGTTTCCTATTGCTCAAAGATATCATAGTGGAGCCCAAGCTGAAACACATACCTGAAGTGTCTTTCTATCTTCTGCACTTCCTGCCCAATCTGAGTCCGTGAATCCATGAAGTTGGATATCACTGAATGCAGTATATCTCAATCCATAGTTTATTGTCCCACAAATATATCTTAATATATGTTTTGCAGCTATCCAATGCTCATGTCTTGGTTCCACCGGTAACTGGCTTAGTGTATTCACGGAAAAGAAAATGTATGGTCGAGTATTTACCCAATACATCAATGACCCAATTAGTTGTTGATATAGAGATGGATCTACTAGATCAGAATTTGGATCTTTTACTTTTCTTATATCCTCATTCATAGGAGTGTCCATGGAATTACAGTCCATCATTCCAAACTTCTGAATGATCTTTATTCCTTACTTTCCTTGCCCAAGGAATACTTCACCACACTTCTACCATACTTCTCGTCCCAAATAATAATCCATGAGACCTAGATCTTTCATATCAAATTAAAAAGCTAGTTCCTTCTTGATCTAAATTATGAGAGACTCTTTACCTATTATGAATAGATCACCAACATTTAGTGGTAGAATTAGAGGTGCATTGTCCACGACTTTATAATAAAGGTTTGGATCTGCATGACTCTTGGAGAAACCAAGTCTCGTTAGATACTTGTCCATTATGGCATACCAAGCCCTTGGAGCTTGCTTGAGTCCATATAGAGATTTCTTTAATCTGCAAATACCAGTGTCTCCTGAATGTACCTCAAACCCTTGAGGTTGTTCAATATATACTTCTTCTTCAATTGCTCCATTGAGGAAAGATGTCTTTACATCCATCTGATGTAAGTTCCATCCCATGGAAGCGGCAAGAGATATGATAGCTCTGATGGAGGTATATCTAGCCACCGGAGAAAAAGTTTCATCATAATCTTATCCCTCCTTCTTGAAGAACCCTCTGGCTATGAATATTGCCTTGTATTTATCCACGCTTTCGTCTTCTTCATGTTTGATCTTGTATACCCATTTTGAAGTTACCACCGATTTTTCTTTAGTTCTAGGTACGATTTCCCATATCTCATTTTTCATAATGGATCGTTGTTCTTCCATCGTAGCTTCTTTCCATTGTCCCTTTTGAATATCTTCTTCAAATGTGGTAGGTTCTTCATCTAGAATATTCATCATGTATGTTGCATAACTTGAGAATCTTTTAGGTTTTTTACTCTTTATGAATGTTCCTTATAGAACCTTGAGTCTTTCTGGGTATTGTAAGGTAGTTTCAAGCCAAGCTGGTTGTTTCTTAGTCTTGGGTACGATATCTGAATCAATGTTTTCGCATGGATCCATAGGATGATCAGGTTGTCCATTTTCATCATTTTTCGTTTTCTCTGGTTTCTTCATTAGTTTCTTTCATCTCTTCTTCTTCAATAGTTTCTTCTATGGATTTCTTGAAGGCCATCTTTTCATTGAATGTTACATCTCTTCTAACTTTGATCTTGTGTTGTTTTGGAATATATATTCTATAAGCTTTGGATGAATCACTGTATCCGACGAATATCCCCTTCTTTCCTCAGGGTTCTAGTTTATTCCTTTTGTCCTTGGGAATGTGAGAGTAAAAAGGACATCCAAATATTCTTAGGTTTTCCACATTAGGTTTCTTACCTGAGAAGGCTTCTTATGGTGACATGTCCTTCAATATACGATGAGGACTTATGTTCTGCACATATATTTCTTTCATTGCTACTTCTCCCCATAAGAACATGGATAGACCTTGATCATTCAATAAGGCTTTTAAGGTTTCTTCAATAGATCTGTTATTTCTTTTTGCTACACCATTTTTTTGAGGATTATGAGGAATAGTCACCTCCCTCCTAATCCCTGTTGATTTGMAGAATTCAACGAATTCCTTCGAAGTGTATTCTCCTCCGTTGTCTATTCTTAATGTCTTGATCTTCTTGTTCATGAGGTTTTATATCTCTGCTTTGAATTCTTGGAATTTGCTGAATACTTCATATTTTGTCTTTAGTAGGTATAGACATGTATTTCTTGAATAGTTACCTATGAAGATTACGTAGTAAAGAGATCCTCCTAGATCTGAATGTATTATATATGATGTTGTCGCTTGGGAATGGTTTCTTGATATTCTTCCCAAGGGCACATCCCTTATAGATTCCTTCATGTGTAGATTTCAATTATGGTATTCCTTCAACCATTCTTCTGAGAAAAGGTAATGCTTGATAACTAATATGAGCATACCTTCTATGCCAAAGCTCATTAGGGTTGACTTTGTCATGTATGAGAGCTTCTTCATTTTGTTCTAGTAATCTATACATATTTCCTTCACGACTTTCAATAACCCTAGCATTCTCTATGATGTAGTCTTTATGCCATTATAACACTTTTCCATCCACGAAAGCTATTCTGTTTCCCTTGTCTTCTAGGAATGATATTGATACAAGATTATTTTCTAAACCAGGTACATATAAAACATTGCTTAAGTGAACATTGTTACCTGATTTCAACTTGATGGAGGCTTGTCCAAATCCGTCGACTCGATAAGTGCTTTTGTCTCCAAGCTCTAACTTGTATGATGTCTTCTTCTCATTTAGGTTTGAGAGTCTGGCTTGATCTGCGGTCATGTTCCTAGAAGCTCCACTATCGATTATCCACATGTCATCTTCAGTTGTTCCAGTGAGTGCTAAGTAGTGTAAGAGACTGATCATTTCACTCATATCTTTAGTTAACTGGTGGTTGGTCATGCTTAGATTCAAAACTTCAACTCTGACATTTTTGTCTTATGGGATAGCCAAAAGGAGCGCTAAACTAGGGCACATATGAATATATTCTCCTTGATCGAGATGCTCCATCACAAGGTGCTCGATATGAGATTAGGCTTTCTGCAACTGATTCTGCTAGTAACCCTAGTGACAGTGTCTTGGAAGCTGCTCCTTCTAGTAACCCTAGTGGCAGTTCCTTAGCGAGCTCAATATCCTAGCGGCTATGCTTCCTTCCAACATCTAGACTGAATGAAGGAGGTGTGGGCCCATAACCTGTTAAAATATGAAGGATTATGCTCGTTTTACCATTGACAATACCCTTGTCACCCAACCATAGGCAGAAGCCACCCTTCGAGCACCTTGACCTTGACAAAGAGAAGAATCCTGGTAGAAAATACTAGTCAAGAAAGACTAATGCACCAAGCAATAAAGTAACCAAGGCTGATCAGATATTCCAACCCAGAAACTGGCGCAACATCTTCCCCAAAACTTGCGCACATAACTGCCAGACTTGTCTATGATACATCAACAATCTAGACCATTTCCTATGTTAACCACAATGGGAAATCGTTATCCATCAGAAATCTCAATCCACTTTCTGAACAGGAAAGAATCTTCCCAACTAGGCTATTTTTCAATCTCGAAAATAAATATCTTCAATAATATTTTCAATGCTCCCTCCCAACCTGGAGAGTCATTTCTTCCCTTTCAGCTAAGGGAGTTATTTCGACGATCCCCATCTTCTCTCAAAAATATGAAAACTTTATTCTGGATAGAGGTTTTGTCAGGATGTCTATTGTATGCTCATCTGTGGGGATATACTCAAGATTTACCTCTCCGTATTGGACTTTATCTCGAATAAATTCGTATTTGATTTCAATGTGTTTTGACCTTTCATGAAACACGGGATGTTCTAATAATCTTATACAACTCTAATTATAAGAATGTATTATGGTCAATTATGGAATTTGATAAAATAAATTGGAGATTGACTGCGTTAGCCATATTGCTTCTGTGCATGCTTCACATGTTGCGATATACTCTACTTCTGTTGTGTTGAGTGCAATGTACTTTTGTTTCCTACTGCTCCAAGATATCATAGCGGAGCCCAAGCTGAAACACATACCTGAAGTGTCTTTCTATCTTCTGCACTTCCTGCCCAATCTGAGTCCGTGAATCCATGAAGTTGGATATCACTGAATGCAGTATATCTCAAGCCATAGTTTGTTGTCCCACAAATATATCTTAATACATGCTTTGCAACTATCCAGTGCTCATGTCTTGGTTCCACCGGGAACTGGCTTAGTGTATTCACGGAAAAGAAAATGTATGGTCGACTATTTACCAAATACATCAATGACCCAATTAGTTGTCGATATAGAGATGGATCTACTCGATCAGAATCTCGATCTTTTACTTTTATTATATCCTCATTCATAGGAGTGTCCATGGACTTACAGTCCATCATTCCAAACTTCTGAAGCATCTTTATTTCTTACTTTCCTTTCCCAAGGAATACTTCACCATGCTTCTGCCATACTTCTCGTCCCCAGTAATAATGCATGAGACCTAGATCTTTCATATCAAATTCAGAAGCTAGTTCCTTCTTGCACTAAATAATGAGAGACTCTTCACTTGTTATAAATAGATCACCAACATTTAGTAGTAGAATTATAGGTGCATTGTCCACGACTTTATAATAAAGGTTTGGATCTCCATGACTCTTGGAGAAACCAAGTCTTGTTAGATAGTTGTCCATTATGGCATACCAAGCTCTTGGAGCTTGCTTTAGTCCATATAGAGATTTCTTTAATGTGCAAATACGAGTGTCTCTGGAATGTACGTCAAACCCTTGAGGTTGTTCAATATATACTTCTTCTTCAATTGCTCCATTGAGGAAAGATTTCTTTACATCCATCTGATGTAAGTTCCATCCCATGGAAGCGACAAGAGATATGATAGCTCTCATGGAAGTATATCTAGCCACCGGAGAAAAAGTTTCATCATAATCTTATCCCTCCTTCTGGAAGAACCCTCTGGCTATGAATCTAGCCTTGTATTTATCCATGCCTTAGTCTTCTTCATGTTTGATCTTGTATACCCATTTTGAAGTTACCACCGATTTTTCTTTAGTTCCAGGTACGATTTCCCATACCTCATTTTTCATAATGGATCGTCGTTCTTCCATCATAGCTTCTTTCCATTGTCCCTTTTGAAATGCTTCTTCAAATGTGGTAGGTTCTTCATCTATAATATTCGTCATGTATGCTGCATAACTTGAGAATCTTTTAGGTTTTTTACTCTTTATGAATGTTCCTTATAGAACCTTCAGTCTTTCTGGGTATTGTAAGGTAGCTTCAAGACAAGCTGGTCATTTCTTAGTCTTGGGTACGATATCTGAATCAATGTTTTCGCATGGCTCCATAGGATGATCAGGTTGTCCATTTTCATCATTTTTCATTTTCTGTGTTTTCTTCATTAGGTTCTTCAATCTCTTCTTCTTCAATAGTTTATTCTATGGATTTCTTGAAGGCCATCTTTTCATTGAATGTTACATCTCTACTAACTTTGATCTTGTGTTGTTTTGGAATATATATTTTATAAGCTTTGGATGAATCACTGTATCCGACGAATATCCCCTTCTTTCCTCAGGGTTCTAGTTTATTCCTTTTGTCCTTGGGAGTGTGAGAGTAAACAGGACATCCAAATATTCTTAGGTTTTCCATATTAGGTTTCTTACCTGAGAAGGCTTCTTATGGTGTCACGTCCTTCAATATGCGATGAGGACTTATGTTCTGCACATATATTTTTTTCATTGCTACTTCTCCCCATAAGAACATGGATAGACCTTGATAATTCAATAAGGCTTTTACGGTTTCTTCAATAGATCTATTCTTTATTTTTGCTACACCATTTTTTTGAGGATTATGAGGAATAGTCACCTCCCTCCTAATCCCTGTTGATTTGCAGAATTCAACGAATTCCTTCGAAATGTATTCTCCTCCGTTGTCTATTCTTAATGTCTTGATCTTCTTGTTCGTGAGGTTTTATATCTCTACTTTGAATTCTTGGAATTTTCTGAATACTTCATCTTTTGTATTTAGTAGGTATAGCCATGTATTTCTTGAATAGTCACCTATGAAGATTACGTATTAAAGAGCTCCTCCTATAGATCTCACTAGCATTGGACCACAAACATCTAAATATATTAGATCTGTTGTTGCCGCTTGGGAATGGTTTCTTGATATTCTTCCCAAGGGAACATCCCTTATAGATTCCTTCATGTGTAGATTTCAATTATGGTCTTCCTTCAACCATTCTTTTGACAAAAGGTAATGCTTGATAATTAATATGAGCATACCTTCTATGCCAAAGATCATTAGGGTTGACTTTGTCATGTATGAGAGCTTCTTCATTTTGTTCTAGTAATCTATACATATTTTCTTCACGACTTCCAATAACCCTAGCATTCTCTATGATGTAGTGTTGATGCCATGATAACACTTTTCCATCCACAAAAGCTATTATGTTTCCCTTGTCTTCTAGGAATGATATTGATACAAGATTATTTTCTAAACCAGGTACATATAAAACATTGCTTAAGTGAACATTGTTACCTGATTTCAACTTGACGGAGGCTTGTCCAAATCCTTCGACTCGATAAGTGCTTTTGTATCCAAGCTCTACCTTGTACGATTTCTTCTTTTCATTTAGGTTTGAGAGTTTGGCTTGATCTCCGGTCATGTGCCTAGAAGCTCCACTATAGATTATCCACATGTCGTCTTCAATTGTTCCAGTGAGTGCTAAGTAGTGTAAGAGACTGATCGTTTCACCCATATCTTTAGTTAACTGGTGGTTCATCATGCTTAGATCCAAAACTTCAACTCTGACATTTTTGTCTTACGGGATAGCCAAAAGGAGTGCTAAACTAGGGCACATTTGAATATATTATCATTCAGAGAGATGCTCCATCACAAGGTGCTCGATCCGAGATTAGGTTTTCTGCAACTGATTCTGCTAGTAACCCTAGTGACAGTGTCTTGGAAACTGCTCCTACTAGTAACCCTAGTGGCAGTTCCTTAGTGAGCTCAATATCCTAGCAGTTATTCTTCCTTCCAACATTTAGACTGAATGAAGGAGGTGTGGGCCCATAAATTGTTAGAATATGAAGGATTGTGCTCGATTTACAATTGACAATACCCTTGTCACCCAACCATAGGCCAAATCCACCCTCTGAGCACCTTGACCTTGGCAAAGAGAAGAATCTTGGTAGAAAATACTAGTCAAGAAAGACTAATTCACCAAGCAATAAAGTAACCAAGGTTGATCAGATATTCCAACCCAAAAACTGGCGCAACAACTTCCCCAAAACTTGCGCACATAACTGCCAGACTTCAGTGCACACAAGTGAATTCTACAATTATGAGAATGTGTATAATGAGAGACTGGTGTCCTGGATTTATAGTAATTCTGGGAGGCTTGCCTGGGCCGACTTCTCTTTCTGGGTACTAATTAATTCATATTAATTATATTTCTGCAATTGACAACTTTTCTAGGGTTTCCTTCATTTCTTTACTTCCTTCCGGAACATTCTAATCTTGACAAAGGTCACAGTAGAGGTTCATACCTCCCAAAACTACCATAAGATCAACTAAAACATCCCTTTTACTAGTGAAATTTCTTTATTTAGGGGACATTTTTTATTTATTTTTTGTTAGAATTTTTCAACTACAATTCCAACATTAAGGAGGGATAGGCTCTAATGCCTCCTTCCTTCTCCTATTGTGTCATTATTGTAAATCCTTCAATTGTATCCCAAGTTTTTCTTAAGGGGGGATGTTAGGATATTTAGACACTTAGGAGTTAGTTAAGATCTACTTGGTCTAATATGTGGTTAGATAAAAGTGTGTTTCTTTAGTATGCATTAGTATGCATTTGTAGTTAGGAAATCCGATGGTCACGATATGTTCCCAACATAGAGTGATCTGACGGTTCATACTCTCCTCGACCTTAATGGCCATTGATCCGTGGCTTAACACCCGATTGGTCCATGATCGCTATTTAAAGAGCATGGAGGGTCATTTGCCGATGATCGATTGTGAGAAAATCTCTTGTAAAATCTCTTTGTAATCTTTTTCTTTGCATTAATAAACTGCTC